>JAWQEG010006450.1:0-27500 GCA_033782935.1 Petrolisthes cinctipes
AGAGAGAGAGAGAGAGAGAGAGAGAGAGAGAGAGAGAGAGAGAGAGAGAGAGAGAATGAAAGTTTGAAAGTGAGAGTTTTAGAGTTAGACAAACAGACAGACACATTGAGAGAGAGAGAGAGAGAGAGAGAGAGAGAGAGAGAGAGAGAGAGAGAGAGAGAGAGAGAGCACCACCACCACCTTCGCCAGCTGGCCACGTCTCCTCCTCCTCCTCCTCCTCTTCACCTTACAACCTTGGCACGGTAAACCAACCTTGAAAACCACATTTACGTCTACACGGCCTCCATCTACTGTATATAACTCATTGATGCCTCACACCCATAGTTATCTAATGGTCTGGGAATATTTCAAGTAACACACACACACTCATATTCTTACATTTACAAAACACACACACACATATTCTTTCATTTATAAAACACACATACATACACACTCACACACACTTTCTTACACTTACAAAACACACATACATACACACTCACACACACTTACAAAACATATATACATACACACACACACATACTTACATACAAACACACATACATACATAAACACACACACACACACTTACACTTACAAAACACACATACACACACACACTCTTACAAAACACACATACATACATACACACACACACATATTCTTTTCCATTGTCATACAAAATTGAAAGCTATTTATTATACTGCAATTGACAGCATATATTTTCAACCTCTTTTCACTACAGGTAAATGATTTATATTTATGCACATAATTGCTTTACCGTGTTAAAATTTGCACACACAATCATCTGGACACAAGGGAGATTATGTAGGTATGCAAAAAAAAAAAAAAAAAAAAAAAAAACTCAGAATAAATGTTTCCCCTAAAGACAAACGTTCATGCTTCACGGTGACTTATTTTTTCCCTTCATTTTACCAGACTCGCCCCTGAGGTAAGTAAAAGCCATCGTGGTATTAAAAACATTTCTATAAAAAACAACGAGACCAAGCAGCTATAGCCTAAGTACACACACACACACACACACCACACACACCACACTATTATCAACACACACACACACATACACACACCACACTATTATCAACACACACACACACACACACACACACTATTATCAACACACACACACACACACACCACACTATTTTCAACAAACACACACACACACACACACACACCACACTATTATCAACACACATACACACACACACACACACATACACGAGAAGAGACCGCAAACACAAAAAAACATATATACCTATACAGTATACTCTTGAAAAATATATAAATATGTGCAGTTGCATATTGTATACTTAAACACACAAGCCCAAACAAACAATTATATGAAAGCTCAAATTTATATTCAACACACACACACACACACACACACACACACACACACACACACACACACACACACACACACACACACACACACACACACACACACACACACACACACACTCCTAACGTCACAAGAGTTAATTAAGGGGGTGCGGGAGTAGGGGACAGGCTTGTGGGGGTGCGGGGGGTGCAGGAATAAGGGGACAGGTTTGGGGTGGTAGAAAGCCTGTCCCCTATTCCCGCACCCCCCTAACCCTGTCCCCCTACTCCCGCACCCCCATAAACCCCCCCCCAAGCCTGTCCCCTACACCCGCACCCCCTAAACCCCCCCCCCAAGCCTGTACCCTACTCCCGCACCCCCCTAAACCCCCCCCCCCAAGCCTGTCCCCCTACTCCCGCACCTCCTTAAATAAATACCTAGAAGAATGGAAAGCACATTTTATTTCTCTCACTAACACCAACTGATAATAATAATCTTGTCGAAGGTGAAATAAACAACATCCATTATCCATAGGTATAAAATATGAGTAGCAAATAAAACTTCTGACGTGTTCTGTATAAATAATAAGTCTCCTTTCTGACGTCACAATGTCCAAATTAACCAACAACGGGATACAATTACGTTTTTATGATCACCTCCTGAAAATAAATGAATGTTGTCGAAGGGAAGAAGCATAATTATCATCCAAAAGGCATAGCATTATTTTACTTCCAATGTTTTATTATTAAGTCACTCTCTAATACCCAGAAGATAATATTTACATGTTCATGACTATAGAGGTATTATTATTTCAACTGGTTATTTTCTCCTTACATTGTATATAATAAAATGATGAAGGACACACATATAATACCACCATTCCTTCCATTGTCATTATTATTGTTATATATATCACCATTCATGTCATCATCATTTTTACCCTCTTGTCCCACACATGCTCTCTCTCTCTCTCTCTCTCTCTCTCTCACACATACACACACTCTCTCTCTCTCTCTCTCTCTCTCTCACACACACAAACACTCATACTCTCTCTTTCTCGCTCTCTCTCACACACACACACACATTCTCTCTCTCTCTCTCTCTCTCTCTCTCTCTCTCTCTCTCTCTCTCTCTCTCTCTCTCTCTCTCTCTCTCTCTCTCTCTCTCTCTCTCTCTCTCTCTCTCTCTCTCTCTCTCTCCTCTCTCTCTCTCTCTCTCTCTCTCCTCTCTCTCTCTCTCTCTCTCTCTCTCTCTCTCCATTGTAATGTTCCAACACAAAGGGAATCAGCATACTAACATTTACCGACCGTCATCCATCTCTGACATTGTAGCATCATACCACAACTACCACCACCATACCACAACTACCACAATCATACTAACACTATTCTACAACTACCACGACCATACCACAACTACCACGACCATACCACAACTACCACGACCATACCACAACTACCACAATGATACTAACACTATATATACTACAACTACCACCATACCACAACTACCACAACCATACTAACACTATATTACAACTACCACCACCATACCACCATCACACCACAATCATACTAACACCATAACACCAAAAACACTTCTTGTAACATTTAACATCACCACCATTAATTACCACTACTACAACTACCACTATCACCATCACCACCACCACCACTATACTCTCTCCATAACACCATAATAACACTACCAACATAACAATTATCATACTATCTTTAATTTAAGGACCTTGTGTGATCGTGTATGAGAATTGGAGGCATCAGCTGATTCCTTCTGACTAGGCCATGAAATAAGCTCCTTCCATAATATATATAGGTGGTGTTTTCGTGGCAATGTTTGAAGGAAGGACTCATTTACCTCCAATTTTTTTTTACAACATCATGCATAGGGTCCCTTACTTAAAACATCATCATCATCATCATTATTTTCCCCTCTTAAAACCCATCATCACTACCATCACCACCAACACCATACATTCTCCATAACACACACCACCACTGAGACCACCACCACCACCACTCTCCTCCTCCCAACACCACGCCTGAAATCACCGACCGATACAAATGGTGTGTGGTTTGCTTGGCTTGGCCGTATTGGTTGGTGGTTTGTGGAGGTGATGGTGGTGGTGTTGAGGTCTCTTGCTTGCTACAGACAGTCAACAACATCACTATGGCATCACAACAGCCAAGGTCATTCACTCAACCAATGATTCTGTAGTTACTTGGTGGTCAACTTTCGATGCTCGTCCATGAAAAAAAAAAAAAAAAATGAAAAACCATAAACGCGAACGAACTATATTATGATGAGCAAAAAATAAATTTACATTATATTCGACCAAATTTGGCAATATTATATAATCTTTAGAGAAACAGAATATTCATATCAATACCCTGATCTTCAAAGGCAAACTATATTATGCAGGAGTGATTAAGAATTTATGCTCTGGTTCCAACGCAAACGACTCATGATGCTATGCAGTGTTCACCTTCAAAATACAACTAACTCTGCAGATAAAAAAATTGAATGAGCACGTGCCTAAGTCAGTGGTATCAAGGCTTTATTTTTATTTACTCAAGTGGCAAGCAAAGCAAACATGAACTGGGGAAAAAGCTGTGGCAGATAATAATATTGAGTGTGGGTTTTTTCAAGTCGTGTGGTGTGTGTGTGTGTGTCCTTGAGTGCTTGCTTTCCCTTGGCCCACCTTCATCCTATAATAGCAGGTCGTGAGAGGAATGAACGCTGGTGCGGACAAACACAGATGCCAGCAGATATCCCGGTCCACCTTTCAACAGACAGCCGCTCGGTAGATAGATAGATAGAGGTAGATAGATGTGGCACCGGGGCAGGGACAATAATTTCACTCACTGGGGAAGCTGCTGGGTGAGACGGGAAAGGGAAGGAGGGGGAAGTGGGTGTCCAGCTATGAGCAATGCAAATAATAAATACGTTAAATCTACGTTTCATAATGTTCTTTTAAAATGCCAGCTCCGGAGACCACCAGGAGTATACTCGTTCAACAATTCAGAACATTAAGCAAAATAATTCAATGAGTGTTTGTTCCCTTACATTGGAGGCAACAACAGACAACCAATATTCTTTTCGCACTGGTATATACGACAACAACAAAAGGATGAGGTGATATTGAGAGGGATGGGATAAGGTCAGGAATAGGCCAGAGGTAGTGTAGTAGGTTGAGAACTCGGTGGGGAAGTTGGCAGTACAAGGATAGATTAGGGAAGGGAGACAGAAGGAAGTGATGGGTACGTGAGATAGCATGCAGGGACTGGCTGGGGGAGCGATTGGGGAAGGAGCTGGTATGCAAAGTGGGACTGGGACGAGAGGGAGGGAGGGAAGTAAGAGAAGGGAGGAGAGGGAGGGAGGGAGGTAAGAGAAGGGAGGAGAGGGAGGGAGGGAGGTAAGAGAGGAGAGGGAGGTATAAGAGAAGGCAGAACAGGGAGGGACATCAGCAGGTAGAAACAGTAGCCAAACCAGTAACGTGAGAGGAACGACAGCATAGCAACACTCACCACTCTACCTAACAATACACACAACAACAACATTAACATTATCTTACATTTATAACAATACCCACCGATACTATTAGCGGTCACTGAACCTATGATAAGACAATATTATTTACCCAAGAACTACCAATAACTTAGACGAAACAAAACGAACACCATTATCTGACATAAATATAAAACACTTCGAGATACTTATAAGCCATCGAACCTATGCCAACGTATTATTTACCTAAGAAGTAACCAAAATTTCAGCAGCATTACCAGTAACGAATGTAACACTAATATGAATACACATGATGTTGTTAGTATTTATAGTGCCAAATTGTTTCGACATTAAGAAAAATACAACGAAAAATAACCTCAGCAACTTATACCCAACAGTCAAGCATCAGTACATTAATTTTGGGGGGAAACTTAGAGGGTCACTGATTCCTCCAAACTATGCCACGAAACAAAATCAATATTATTAACACAAAGGTCATCTGTTTCATGGCACAGTTTGGGGGAATCATTAGCCCCCTCCTTTCCACCACCCTCGATAATACATGCAACACATCTCACAACATTAGTAAAAAAAATATGCAATCAATGTTTTTTTCCTTGACTTACCTGTTCGTAGTTAGTTGCAGGTGTGTTGATTCAGGTGATGCTGCTGTGGCAAGCTTGAGACACATGCAACGGTGATCCAGATGACACACAGACAGACACAGCGGTATATATGTGCTAACTAAACAATGCTAACATCTCTAGGTCAACTTAATATTAATGACAGTAACAATTCTTGAAATGATGAGTTACAGTAGAAAAAAAAAGTTGAATGAAAATAAACAGCAACAAACTGATAACACACATCTTTAAACTTAATAATCGTATAATTATGAATGATGGTGAATATACATACATACACACAAGGAAATACATAATAACAGCATCAAATAAATAACAGTAATATACAAACAAGAACAATATAAATAAACTGTTGTGTCCTAGTATATGAAATAATCAGAGGTAAACACACAAGTCTGAAAATACACACATGTAGCATCGGGTTGGCTCACATGACAGCCAAGAGAATGCACAAGAATATATATATAAACAATAGCCACATAAATTATCAGAGACTAAAGAAGACTCTGCTTATTCTCCCTCCTATACACTACATGGGCTTGGTCTCAGATCCTTATTTTAATTATCATGTATGTATGTGCATCAATACATAAGGAAATAAATAAATAAATGTTGGAAAATAAAAAGCTATAAGTAGGAATGGAAGTATGGGACTAAAGTTAGTTTGTGTTTGGTAAGGAAATGCCTGGGATTGTGGCTATATAAGTAGATATTTAAAGTGTGTGTGAATAAAGGGACTTGGAGCTTTGGGGGGGAGGAAATACCAGGGAATGTGGCTAAAATACAAGTAGAAATTAAAGTATGTGCGTGAATCAAAGTGACGAAGAGTTTGGGAAGGAAGTGACGAGGGATGTGACACAGAATCGTATTTGGAATGGTTACCAAATATTCTGTTTGTGGGATGTAAGTATAAAAAGATGGGAATAAAGTAACGAGTAACAAGATATAGAAATAAAGTAACAAGTAACGAGTGATAGGAATAAAGTAACGAGTAACGAGAGATGGGAATAAAGTAGCGAGTAACAAGAGATAGGAATAAAGTAACGAGTAACGAGTGATAGGAATAAAGTAGCGAGTAACAAGAGATAGGAATAACATAACGAGTAACAAGATGAGAGTGTACGAGTATAGAGTGACTTTAGAGGGCTGTTAAATCAAGACAAATTATTATTTTAGACTCGTGTGGACTTACCCTCGCCTCCAGCTTCTCGTTGTCATGCTTAAGGGTGGTTCTCTCCTTCTCTGCCTTGTCCAATCTCGCCCGTAATGTCTCCAGCTCATCCTGAAACAAAAAAATAAAGGGTGGTCAAGTCGTGAGCTTAAGGGGGAAGTTTTGTGTTGGTAAATCTGGAGCAACTGAATCCTCCAAACTATTCTAAGCAACAGAACACCATTATATTTGTGTGCCCTTCTGATCCTGTTTCCTAGCATACTTTGGAGGAATCAAGGTACTCCAATGTACCAAAAAAGAATTACCACCTTAATTAAGGGACCCTGTGATGATGTAGTCAGAAAATTGGAGGTAAATGAGTCTTTCAAATATTGCCACGAAACACACACCACCTATAGGGAAGAAGCTTGTTTCGTGGCATAGTCATGAAGGAGGAATCAGAAGCCTCCAATTTTCGTACACATTCACAGGGGAGTAACTTATTATGGGAAATCAAAAGACTACTGAGTCCTCCTCTTTATATACGTCTAAATATGACTAATGTGGAGTTTATATCATATCAATATTCCCTAGCAGTATAGTGTGCATATTCAATATAATAAATCATCTAAAATATATATAAAAAAAAATGGAGATCTTCCGTCGTTTCAGTCATCATTTCCCCTTCCTTCCTTCTCTCCTTTCTTGTAAATGCTTGAACCATCCACGTGTTCAATCCGTAAATAAAACACGGAGAGGGAAATGTCAGTGAACTTGTGGTGGTGTTGGTTATAAGGAAGACAAAGGAAATAGTCCACGGATGACACCAACACCCACACCATACCATACCACTACTACTACTACTACTACTACTGCTACTACTACTACTACTACTATTACTATTACTACCACTACTACTGCTACTACTACTACTACTACTACTACTACAACTATTGCTACTACTACTCAGGTCACCTTCCTCACTCACTATATTTATAACAAGGACCAGCCAGATACAGAGAGCGAGAGGCCATGGTTCTATATTTGTCAGAAGGAGTTTACTCATGGACATTTCCTGTTCCTCATTCCCTATTCCCATAATTCACTATAGTCCTTACCAGTGGAGGTTTTGTTAGGCCCATTATTATTATTATTGTTGTTATTACACGTCTATTCCCATATTCACTATAGTCCTTACCAGTGGAGGTTTTGTTAGGCCCATTATTATTATTGTTGTTGTTGTTATTATTACACGTCTGAGGACAAGTCTGGGAGCCGGTAGTGAAGTGTGTGTCCATGTCATATGTGGCAGGTTCTATACAGAGTGACGGTACCAGTACACCTCACAAACAACGTTGGCATCACTCCAGAAAGGGGAATAAGAGACTTGGGTGTGGTGAGAGCAAACCTGGGTGACACGGGAAGTGGAGTTACGTGACAGGGGAGTGACTCGAGTACAGTGACGTGACATGGGAAGTGAAGTAACGTGACAACTGATTGACACGAGTACAGTGAGGTGATAAGTTAGTAATGGGAGAGATTGGGGTTGACATAAGGACAGTGACTCAATGCTGGGTGACGCGAAAGAGAAACAGACAATGGATCAACACCCAACAATATTTACTACAGAACACAACAGCTTTGAAATCTTCCTGGTGGTGGTATCAATAGCTGCCGACAGATGGCGCTGGGGTCGCCACACAATTACTATATCATCGTAACCATTATATATATTTTTTCCAAACAGTTATCACAATGTCGATGCGTATGTCAAGATGGCCACCACCGCCTCGTTAAATACACCACATGGGAAGAATAAAAAGGATGTCGACTCAAAACATAAGGGAGGAGACGTCACTCACAATACAATTAAGATCAAGGAATACTCACAACAAAATTAAGATCAAGAGATATTCACAACACTGCCCTTCTAAACTCACAACATTATCACAAGATTCACTAGTAATTGTATGTATGTTACAATGAGAAGAAGGCCTCGTCAATATTAACAAAGAGAGTGCTAGCTTGGTGTTCAATTAACGTTGTGATTTGCAAGGTACAATGAGAAGAAGGCCTCGTCAATATTAAAAAAAAAAAGTCCTTGGTGTTCAATTAACGTTGTGATTTGTAAGAAAGTCCAGCACAACACAAACACAAACCGACCCACACAAATAAAGACACACACACACACACACACCCAGTAGTGAGGACAATACTGGAGGAACAAGTGAGCCTCGTCCCTGCACCCCACTATATAGCTTCCATTAGATCAAGGACACGGGACTTAATGACAGTATAGTGTGGGAGGCAAGGAAGGGAGGGGAGGGAGACTGACTGAGACACTGCCTGGGACACAACACGCAGGCTGCTTCTGTGGTTACATGCCCTCTCTCTCTCTCTCTCTAGGATATATACGTTTGACTTTTCTCTGGTGGTATGTTCCTCCTTTAATAATACAGACACACCTTCTTTGTTACATAATGTATTCTCTGGAACATGGACACACATTTTCTGTTACACAAGACACGACTGACACGAATTATTTTTTTGTGAGATAGTCCTTCTCTGGGACACAAAAACCTCTATAAAAGTGCCTCTAATTATATGTTACAAACCTTCTCCAGGACAGTAATTCACACACACTCTCTACGAGACATAACACCATCATATCACTGGGACAATTTTCCTTAATTCTCCCCTTGAGTTTCTGACAGAAGGGAAGCACATTCTCTTTATATAATGAAAATAAATATCATAAATCATCCCTACACTAGTTAATAACAATCTGCATTCTATAACTATCTGGGAAAGTGTATAAGTTTTGAGTATCGGGTAAAAGAAAGACGTGTGGAAAAAGAAGGGAAGCACATTCTCTTTGTATAATTAAAATAAAATATCATAAATCATCCCTACACTAGTAAATAACACTTCACATTCTATAACTACCAGTAACAGATAAAAGAAAGACGCGTGGAAAAAGGAACAGGCCAATGTTTTGACGACCAGGCCCACCAGTTTGTAGTATGTCTGGCACACCCAAGCCCCTGCCATCTGCCCTCACATTCATTCATTGGACCCATCCATCACACACCAGGGAGAATGTGGAGGTGGGGTGGGGTGGGGTGGGGGGGGGGATGTATGGGAGAAAGAGAGGGGAGGTATAGGGTAGACAGAGAGGGGGCATAGGGTGGAGAAAGACTAAATAGAGAGGGAGATGAGAGAGGGACGAGAGAGTAAGCAGTAAGAGAAAGGGAGAAGAGAGAGGGACGACAGAGTGAGAAGTAAGAGAAAGTGAGAAGAGAGAGAGAGATAATATGGGGGGGGAAGAGAGACGGGGAGAGGGGAGACAAGGTATGTGTGAGACAGAGATAAGTTGGTTGGTTGGTGAGGTGCAGAGTTGATGTGAAACAGAGAAGGTGCCATGACTCTGAGAAGGGTGGAAAAGGAATGAAGGAATCAGTAAAAAGACGAAGGGAATGAAAAAAAAATAAAAATAAATGAAAGGAAAGGAGTTACATGAAAGCAAGGATACGATATAACTGAAGAATAACAAGACATTGATGAAAACTAAAAAGAGACGTATGTGAAACTTTATGTGCGAGTCCCGTAGGTAAACAAATAAGAGGTGAAGGTGCTTTAATTGTTTTGTTAATTAAATTTGAGAAAGTGTTAAATATGGATAAGGAATGGGAGAAAATGCGTGAATGAGTCCAGATGAATATAAGTGTGTGTGTGTGTGTGTGTGTGTGTGTGTGTGAATGGCAGAGAGGTGGGGTGCCAGGGGTCGCTATACACACACACACACACACACACACACACACACACACACACACACACACACACACACACACACACACACACACACACACACACACACACACACACACACACACACTATATCTACAGGGTCAGGGTGCCAGAAGCTGCTGTTCATCCATCCCTCCATCCCTCTCTTCCTTCCTTCCTGCTCCTGTCACACCCATACTGCCACCCTACAAGGTTATTCGGCTCCACCCATGACACTTCCACCCACACCTTCACTTCCCACCACTTCCACCCACACCTTCACTTCCCTCCACTTCCACCCACACCTGCAACTATAACTGCTCCACCTTGACAAACACACACACACTGACTGACTGATTCCTATTCCCTTCATTCATTCCTTGTTGATTATTTCTCCATCATCACAGCTCGTCTTCTGATACCGTACTTCCCATGCATAACACGAACTTCACGACAAACCTCTCATACACTTATTAATCAGAACCTAATAAAACTAAATACTACGATAATACACTCGGGGCTGCTCGGTCAACAACAACTACGATACTATACTATACAACAACTTCAACAACAACAACAACCACCATCGTACGTTTTTTTTTTTTTTTTTTTATCTACGGAGACAGGTGATGTAAACTGTAGAGTAGTGAGTGGATTCTGGCCCAAACTGCCCGGCCCAAATCCCACCTTACACATTCAACACAGGACTTGGCGCCACAAAGTGTAAACAAACCCAGAGTACGGACAGAGGTGAGGAAGGTACCCGAGGTGAGGCAGGTACCCGAATAGAGACATGTATAATATGTCTTTACTTTGATGAATATTCTGTGTTCGTCTTCTATAATGACCTTCGTAATGAGGATAAAATCTATCTAATATAGTAACTGGGTGTACAGTTGCCAGCACTTATAACTGGTACAGGAAAGAAGGGGACTGACAATTCAGACTGTACCAGTTATAAGTGCTGGCAACTGGACAAAAGATGGTTGGTTTTATATCATTTGCGTAATTACAATATCGAAAAATGTTACCCTGTATCAAAATTTATTAAAGTGTATGAAAAATGGTTGGGTATATTATTAGCGTAATTAAACTTGCGACTAATATAACTCTGCATTTACTGCAAGACAATGCTATGAGCTGGAGTAATTTTAACCCTTATAGCTTAGTTCCTTTAGGGTCAAAAGTGTGTACAATGCTCAGTGTGGCATGAGTTTGAATCTATATCTGTCAGTGATGTTTCCTTTTCAATAACATTTTACTTCAAACAATTTCACTCGCAGTTGGTGAGCGTCCAGTGCCCAATGGAGTCAAGGGGGGAGTATGTACAGTCGGCAGCATAAGTTCGCTTCATTTCCACTTGCGTATGTATTAGCTATAGTGATGTTGTGATACGATTTTAATGCAGAGATAACATATATAGTTTTCGGATGGTAAATTACTGATGTTGTTGGAATAAAAACTGGTTCAGAATGCAACTATCTGGTCATATTAGCATTATTAAAAACATGGAATGGACGCGAATTTATGCTGCCGACTGTACAGTGTTGGTAAATCTGGAGCACATGATTCCTCCAAACTATTCCAAGCAACAGACCAACATTATATTTACTAATCTGTTTCTGTTTCCTGTTATACTTCGGTGGAATCTAGACACTCCAATGTACCAACAAAACTATATTACCCCCTAAAGAAATTCTCGAGTTGTTTGGGTGAGGGATGTGAGGCGCCGTGACCACCTGAGTAAGCATTGGTGTCTAATTATAAGTGGTGAAGTGAGTGAGTGACGTGTGTACAGATGAAATATTAATTCGTGGAAGCAGACACATGAGGGCTCTCTGTCGTTCACATTATATTTTATTACCGTGTGTGAAGAACAAGCCAGGCAAGTGTATAATTATTGTTTGATATGAATTGCATGTATGATTCACATTCATTATCGTTTTGCCTTTAAATATACACTTCCGTCTCATTACAACACTTTCGAGTATTTTAACTCTATTACAATATTTACTTTTAAGGTTAAAAAGCTGATTCAAGTGGGTAACAGTTATATCATTTATACATTATTACATACTGTATTGAATATAAACACTCCTTTACTGTACTTTATAATTCGATGTTGATGGTGATAGGTATCTAAAATTAGCCGATCTAGGCTTCCCGGCCGAGGTCTCTTTGAGGATGAGCGTGCAATATCCTTAGAGTTTGACATTCCGCCCCTTGACGGGATCACATAAGTCTCTGGAATCCGAAACTCTTTGGAAAACTAGATAAGGATACACAAACGAAACAATCCCTTTCGCCAGGAGAACTATTTTTAGGAGGTATGACGTACGACATACAGTTGTCTGTCAGTGTGAGCTTGTCCACTGACCGAGTCTTAAAAACTGGATATCTCGTGTATGAGGATGTTTAGGGAATACCGTGGGGAATACATACCTACACTGTGTTGGCAAATTAGACATTAGACATTTCCTAGAATTAGAAAACACAATCTATAGCCCCTCTTTATCATTAGCTGTATACTGATGCTCCTTGAATACTCTTGGGCCATTAGGGTACACGAACACACATACAGTTGTTACCAAGACGAACACAGAGATTATTACTAAGGATGGGAAGTTCTGCGATCTCTATATCTCATGTCGAGTGTGTGGGTTCCTTGCGTTATGGATGACAGGCAAACCAACTTGAGTACAGATTATATGTGACGTCTGGGAGAGGACTGACAAAAGGTATGTGATATTCTGTCTGTCTGTCTGTCTATCTCTCTACACACACACACACACACACACACACACACACACACACACACACACACACACACACACACACACACACACACAAAATAGTAACAATTCGTCCGTATTCGACACACACACACACACACACACACACACACACACACACACACACACACACACACACACACACAAAATAGCAACAATATGTCCGTATATCACACTGTAAAGCTTCACATGTAAAAAAAAAAAAAAAAAACTGGAAGCATACATACAGACGCCTTGTTATAATAGTAACCATAGCAAGACGAACTACAAGAGACCCTGGATAACACTAACCGAGGTGGGACAGGAGATGGCCAGAGCCTCGTGGACACAGGACAACTGATGGACTAGAGCAGGAGTGGATTGACCCGCCACTCTCTCTGTCTCCAGACTCACCAACCATCTCACCATTACTAAGGGTCGCTCCACCATCGCCACTCACAATGCTCTCTCTCGTCTTCAAGGTGTTATAGATGGTCTTAAGGGTGTTACAGAGGGTCTTTAGGGTGTTACAGAGGATCTTAAGGGTGTTACAAAGGATCTCCAAGGTGTTACAAACTGTCTTTTGGATGTCAGAGGGTTTCCAAGGTGTTACAGAGGGTCTTCAGGTTGTTACAGACGGTCTTTAGGATATCACTGAGGGTTTTTAGTGTGTTACAGAGGGTCTTTAAGGTGTTACAGAGGGCCTTTAAGTATTATAGAAGGTTCACCACACACACTGTTCAAACACCTAGGTACTGTCGTGTTTCAAATTGACCTTGGAAGAGCATCACATCTTAGTTACTTTATTATGTACAAAACAACACCTCAGATACACACAAACACTTCTGTAACACCAGCAATCAATAATACACAGCGTCTTCCTGGCACGGTGTTATCACAGTGCCAGATTAGAGCACCAGTGGGTATGAATGACGGCCAGAGCAACAAGCCATTTCTGGACCTCCTTTTGGACAACAACAACAACAACACCTCATAATTATAAAAGCAAATTTTCTACAGTACAACACGTAATATATAATGAACGGTCTCCTGGTAGGTACACTCTAATCACAAAACCCGATATTAATTAAAAGAACAGCATGTGTGAACGAGGAGCATCACAAGTTACTTCTGTAGAATCTGTACCCTCCTTTGGTTATACGTAATGATTTCTGAGATGCACACAACACTCTATAATATTATAATGTACTGTACAGGACACTAAACACGCAATACACTTCAGCGTCCCTTCCTGGCACACACTGATCACCCTACACCAGGTTAGATCACACCACAGGTAGGTATGAACGGTGAGCATCGTAAGTCACCTCTGGCCTCCTGCCTCACTCGTCCGTCCGCCCGCCACCCACATCCTGCTCCCACCCTCATGTTTGTTTACTACGGCGGCGTCTGGCTTCACAGCTCACTTAGTGACGGACAAAGAAGACCAGGCCACTGCTTATACACAAAAATCTGCCCAGAGTACCTCCTTTCTTTAGCAAGTATGTGCACAGGAAATTATAAAACTCGTTTTCTGATATCAATGCTATGCCAACTTTGAGATATGTATTAACAGGAAACGTAGCTAACATGTAGTGACATTAAATTGCCAAATAAATATAAAGTTTATCCAAAATTAAAATCGAATTCTGCTTCGACTATTTCACCAAAAAATGTGCTAATCAATGTCCGCCAGTCAGAGCCAACACTACCGAGACACCCTAACACAAACACGGCGCCACACTCTACATTAATTCACCCTCAACACATAAAGATTAAGGCTGACAACTTTTGCCACTTTTTCTTGACGATTTTTCTGTCGGATATAAAAACACTCCTGACGTCTAAACATTAACACTACTTACCATACAACTCCACAAACAAAATGATGCGAGTATAATCTAATATATTTGTGTATAACAGATTTGATAATATATTTGTGGATATTTAACAAGTCACACAAGAAGACAATCTCCCGTCGTGCACGTGTCAACACAAGGTAATCAAGGCAGGCCACTCACATACCAACATCACCCCTTAGGCCAGTCAACATAAGGGTGTCGTCGATGCAGGCTAATGAAAAGGGGAAGGCGTGTACAATGTATATATACAGTATAATATATGGGTAGTCATGTCCAGTGTGACGCCACATAAGGAGACACCATATTGAAAAAAAAAAAAAAAAAAAAAAAAAAAAAAAAAAAAAAACCTGAGATAAAAGTGTAGGGGGCGAGCGAGATGTTGGGGTGGTGGGGAAGGGGGCTACTGATTCCTCCAAACTATGCCATGAAACAACTGCCCGGTAGGGAATCTGTTGTCGAGCAGCATAGTATGGAGTAATCACAAGCCTTCTAATTCACTCACTACATACTACATACTTTATGTGGTATATATACTGGAAGTGTTGTTGTTGATGGTGTGTCAGGTTGTGGTGATGACGAGGTGTAGTGAGGGGAACATGTTTGCATATGGTGTGTGTGTGTGGGTGTGTACGTGTAAGGTGTTTGTATATGGACGTGTGTGTAGATGTAGTGAAGAGGGGGGAGGTGTGTGTAGGTGAGGGGAAGGTGTGTGTAGATGTAATGAGGGGAAGGTGTGTGTGTGTGTGTGGGTGTAGTGAGGGGAAGGTGTATATGAAAGTGTGTGAAGGTGTATGGTGGAGGTGTTTGTACAGTATGTAGACGTGTGTGTAGGTGTTGTGGGAAGGTGTCTGTCTGTGTGTGGTATAGGTGTGGATTTTAGAGTAGATATGGGAGGGTATGTGTGTCAGTGAAAGGGTGGAATAAAGTGCAGGTGTGGATGCATGTGTGAAAACAAGACATGATATGAAGGTTTGTAAAGAGATGTTCATGGGTTCAGACCACACACACACACACACACACACGTCATAACATTCCCTACTACTGCTGACCATATTATGTACGATTGTTTACATACTTACTCACTCACTCATCTGTTTTCATAAGCATCCATCCACCTATCACATTCACCATCTTTCACAGTATATTCATAATTGTGTAGGTGGTGGTTATGGTTGTATAGGTGTTGTTGGATGTGGTTGTGATGGTTGTGACTATGGTTGGGGTTATGTGGTTGGGTTGTTGTAGTAGTCTGGTTGTGGTTGTGGGTAATGGTTATATCACTTTTACTGTGATGAAAAATTACTTCCACTGCAAATGAAGTAAGATTCTTTGTGAAGAGGTGTATACACTTCATGCCATGTCACAATGCCCCATAATTCCATGACCTCTCACATCTTTGCTACCCACAACATGTTCCATTATATCCTTCGTCCCACATGAATCACTTCCAGAAAACCTTTGAAACATGAATGAGCATTTTCACACCTGCCTTATTTCAAAACTTGCTTGCTGCTTTAATGTTGGGTCACTATTTCTATTTCCTAATAATGACAGCCATACCTGTATAACTGTTCCATATAGGAGTACACCTGGTAAAATAAAACATCCAACCACCTAAACATCCTGCCTACACATTTCACAAATCATCCATAAGATGCTACCGGGGAAATCATCCAACCTTAAGAAATAAGACTGCACTTACCTTAATACGCAACTAGTGCTGTCATGATTTCTCTGTAATATTTGTGAGGTGCATTTTCATGACGGTAATAAAATACAATATAAAAGACCATTACCTAAGTTAAGAAGTCTGTAGTTATCTGACAGTGTGTCCTGCACCACAGAGAAAAGACACAAAAATCTTCTCTTGTTGGTGGTAAAAATAGCAGTGATGTAAGATGTGCTTAAGATTAGTTATTACAATGAATTCCAGACCATGAGAAAGAGACTGAATTAGTGAGACAAGAGAACATTACTGTATTCAAATACACCGCAATCCTTTCTTCAACATACAGTAAGTTTACTCTCCCCTGATGAATGTTATTTTATAAAATCAGAATGGGTTTTCACTCTCTCAACACTTGCCATCCTGGGATATTATACCAGTTACCAGAACTTATGCATGTCACTATACAAGTACTGTAATATTCAGTAGCTTTGAATATAATTTGAATCAATATCAGTGAGTACAGCCATTAAACAATATTGGGCCAGAAAAATCTATCAACAAAATCATAGTCTAGCAGCCACTTTTGGAGGCTAACAGTAGATTAAATTTCATCTCCACATGTGGGATTATTTCAAATTACCTGATTACTCATAACTATCATGTACAGTATATAAAGTTTCATTGTTAGCCTCTAGAAAAATTCAGCCAAGACTCCCAACCATCCATATTAGGCTTTCCTCTGGGAAATGTGAGACTTAATTACTTAAGGAAAATCTCCCAACACTTGGCAATCTCATCACCAACACATCATCAGGGAATCTCACATGTCCTCCAAGGGTTTGATACCACAAATGGTACTCTTGTAACTTTACACAATTTCTTGGTTGTTAGTCTGAGAAGAAAAACATTCTTACCTTAGTAGTTCTGAGTTCCTCCTCAGTGCGGTGAACATTAAGGAGTGGTGTGACACGCACCAACAGCCGCCACCACGGCCAGTCTCGGACACCGATGAACTTCCGCACATTTTTCTGGATACATCTAATGGCTGTCTCTTGTACCTGGTAAGAGGAAAAAGATAACATTTATAAAAGCCGTATAGATCAATATTTTATAAATTATTTTCCTGCGTGTTCTCATCATACTGTCATCATGATGTTCTGTTTATAATGATATCCTAACAGCCTCACATTTTACTGTGCTATAACAGTATCACCAGTATTTATGTCCATCTAAGCTTCATAGGTTCACGCCCCCAGAGCTCAGTTGAATAGTTTGGCTGATGATGGATTATTGATTTGCTTATCACTATCCTTACATAATGCTGGAATGATGTGAACACTAGATGGGCTGGTGGTACTGATTCAAGTACGTTTGGTGAAAAGAAATTGCATAGTCCACCATTAACACTTGCAAACCAAATGACCTTTAGTGGTAAAGTATACAACATTTTCATTCAACTGTTGAGCACCAGATGGTCTGTGATTAAACTGCTATTAATGACAGATGATGGTGGAAATGTAAATGGAGGTAAAAAGAAATAGTCCACACAAGTGGTGCTTTTTGTGCTACTCAAAACACAGACAAGTCAATGTTACAAATAATTCAAATCTATCCAAGATCTACTGTACACATATCTAAAGGTAAATTAATATCAAATGACTATGGTGAAAGCCATTGCACAATGTAAGTAACTTTGAATTTGGAATGCACGTCAAGTGTGATTTAGTCAAACTATACTTGTTTTTCCCTAAGGTCTGGAAATATGTCAAAGATTTAAACATGTAGAATATACAAAACTCACATTATTGGAAATATTACTCTGCCTACCAAGACGAATAACAAAAACAGAGCAGAAGCCAAGAGCACAGAGACACATAACTACATTGTGTCCTGCACCCACCACCCCCACCACCAGCATAGTCCAACAGGCTGTCCTTGTGTACAACTCTGACCCATCATCAACTTCCATAGTGCTGTTTGTTTATAAAAAGATACTGCCCTGATGTAGGTCATAAGTAAGCACAGCTGGTCATCTTCATGAACACTTAAAGCACTCAGCATTGTGTGGGCCTGAAACCTAATTCCTCCAGAGTTGTTCATAATTAACCACTGTAAACACATGTGTGAGCTTGAAGCCATTTTTCTTCAGTGATATTCATTTTAACTATCTGTCACAGTGCTTTATTGGTTTTATAAAACAATATGTCTGTACAGAGATAATAGAGGTACCTTTCCATAGTTTTATAGTTTATAATTCGTCTTATTTTGACATGGTGTGATAAACTGTAAGTGGAGTAACATAAAACTATCAGCAGCCACTTGGTACATGTACACACCATAGCATTACTTATCACTGTTAACAAACAAAGTAGTAGGTGCTCTTGCTGCAATAGTTTCTACTCGAGTTTGGTACCTCCTTTGTATTATAATACCATTTATGAAGTAGATTATCATAATTTCCAGTGAAAACAAAGCAACTTATTAATAATCAGGCAACTTTTCAGAGATAAAACATCATTTCACTGAGAATGAGAAGCATAATTTCCTATAATGCAAATTGTGTGTTAGCAAAGAAGGGCTAAACCTGTTCTTAGTCATGGTAATAGAATCCACAGAATACAGAGTAAGACTGGGTGATTACCGAGATTTTTAGCCAATACAAACAATTATGACAATGGCTTATTATCTGACCTCCAATCTCTATAACTGATAATTTCACTGTCAGATAAGAAATGTATGGATAGGTGATTAGGGTAGTAAAAAAATACTTTACATAACCATTTCATACTAGATAAGACAAAGCAGTAACAAGTAACCAGTTAATGAAAGGTAATGTTTTATTCATTCTAATACAAAGTGATAAATGGTATGATGACTCAACACCACATATATTCTTTCATACTGTCCTTCATATCATTTGTAATATTTTAAAACATATTAAAATCTTTTTCATTACTGGCAAGTAATGCAGTAAGTTAGATTAAATCACTTAAGGGGATAGTATACTTTTGATAAGATTGGAGCACCTTAATTCCACCAAAGTATGTCAGGAAACAGACACAGATGAAGATAAATAAATGTATCCTGTTGCCTGGAATAGTTTGGAGGAATCATTTGCTCCAGATTTACCACCCAAGACAAGCACGACAGCATCATCCTCACCTTGCGTTTCTCTAGTCGCTTCCTGGCCAGGTATCCGCGGCAGTGGGCTTGGAAGTGTATGATGACGTCACTCAGCACCAGGTCCCTCTGCTCTTCTAGGCGACTGATTGCTCCAGTACGGAAGAATATCTGCAAAAAAATTATAACATTAGACATTGTACTGTCATTTACGTATGGTAATGGTATCAAAACATAGATATGATAAGCTATGAACAAATTAGTTCAAGGTGAAAGTACAAGCTGAGTGATGCAGTACAGTATTATTGTTTCGTTGTTAAGTAATCTCAGCTAAACATAACAACCAGGACTCTGTATCTTTAACTATTCTGGTGTTGTATTTATTCACAACTCAGCTATAATTGTGAAAATCCTAAAAATCTTATCATGTAATGGAGTAGAGTCATATCTTCTGACAAACATAAAAATATACTGTACTGTATATGGCTACAATTATTGAGTAGAGATATCTATACAGTACCGTACTCATTTCAAATATATAAAATAACATTTACATATTACTATTACATTTTGATGATTTCAAGGTAAGTCCTTCACATTACAATACAGTACATAATTTTTTGTAACCCTGAAGTAACATACCCAAAACCTGTACAAATCTGAATGGGAATCAGTGCATTTTCGCCAAGATAAATAGATATATATACTGTATAAAAAAAACATAGTACAGTCCCTCCCCCTTACTAATTAATTTTCTGAGCCTAGTGTCTGTGATGACCTCTTCCACCCTCCACCCCCATCCCCCCTCCTGGAGCCAAACCATGACCTCCACCACTTGTAATGAGCGACAGACGAATGAACGAGTTGGAGGTCATGGCAGGTCAGGGTTCACCACACACACACACAAGGGCACTAGTAAACGAGGTCACACACACACACACACACACACACACACACACACACACACACACACACACACACACACACACACACACACACACACACACACACACACACACACACACACACACACACACACACACACACACACAGTTATAAATATATTGTAAAAGATGGTGAATGTGATAGATAATTAGATGCTTCTGAATACAGGTGAGTGAGAAAGTACTGTACAGTATGTATGTAAACAGTCGTATATAGTACTAAAGTCAGTAGTAATAGGGAATGTCATAACTTTCTTGATGGTTTGAATTTTACCTACTATAAATTATTACTATTAGATGAATTCCTCTTCATTCAATAATATTATAATTAGTCTCCCAATTACCTTAAGTGTCGATCATTATTTCCACCCCAATAAGATCGTCGTGGTCTCCTTAATTAACCCTATTCTCAAGCAATCACTTCTAATTAACCTTGCCTTTGCTCTCCCATTCATATCCTTCCCAGACATGACATTGAATCACCCGCACATGTCAATTACAGACCCAGCCAGCCTGTCACTGATCATTATGTATGTCACAACCCCCACAATTAACCCTTTCCATTTTTACATTCACTCGCTTGACGCCGAAGAGAGGGAAGAATCAAAAGTCATGAAGGTTAAACTAAACTATACCTAATCTGAAAGAAGAATATATTTAATTAATTGTACGTACACCATCTTCAAAAGTGCCCAATGTCGATAATGAATTTAAAATGTAAAATAGGATCTACATACTTATACTCAATCAGACCCAAAGTAAATAATCATCTTCCATCTATGTGCTAGTTAAACCCAATACCACGAGAGTTTTTGAGGTCGCTGAGTATCATAGTAGTAACATCTTCATCTTTGGTCTTACGTCTTATAAATGACTCTGATATGATATGATGAATGATTCTGGTGTGACTGATAGGCACAATATATCTAGTTTAACTTGTAAATTCTTCAAATTTATTGACATAGATTCACTTTAAGCTCTATCAGTCAGTGACACGAGATTATATCAAGCATACCACACACATGTCGCACACACACACACACACACACACACACACACACACACACACACACACACACACACACACTCTCTCTCTCTCTCTCTCTCTCTCGTAATCATATGTATTATAATTTACCGCCAACAAAAGACGTTCTACTGCCACTAACATTACAAAGCAAACCCGGAAACTGTATTACCCCATCCCACTGGCACTCCTTCATTAGTTTGTCATTCGTCCTATTTAATTAAGTGTTTACTAAGTTAATTGGCAAAGTTCCTCACCCCAAGAGAAATAATATCAACAGTGGAGACTACAATATGTTCTCTCTCTTCACAAAATACATTCCTACCAAAAAAAAAAAAAAAAAAAAAAAAAATTCAATTTAACCTTTCTTTGATGTTTTAACTATAATCTAATCGAATAAAATAATTTGATATACAAGTTTATACAGTAATGTTTCGATGATTCAGACGTCCTTTCACGCACGCTTCATGTATAAATCAGAAAAAAAACCCAGTTACTATAATCCAAGGTGGTAATAATAATGGTTTATGACCACACCTGTTAGAGATAATGAGGTGTGACACATACACACTTCCTGTCTGGGGTCACATACATGTCAAGTTGGTGTTTAATTCACCTTTTGTTAGAATGGAGCGTCTCGATTCCTCCAAAGTATGCCAAGAAACAGGACCACATGAACAAAAATAATGGTGTTCTGCTGTTGCTTGGAAATAGTTTGGAGGAATCAGGTGCTCCTCCAGATTTACCAACACTATACTTCCTCCTTAATTAAATAGTGAAGGAAATAATAGAGAGAAATATAATGATGCGGATGTAGCGACCCCAATTATTATTATTATATTATGGTCTTAGGACGTAGAATGAATCGGATAATTTTACGTTGTACAGTTGCGGGCATATGAAACAGACACACATTTACAACAGGGGCCCCTCATTGAGCATAAGTTTACGTTGTACAGCTGCGGGCATATGAAACAAGACACACATTTACAACGGGGCCCCTCATTGAGCATAATTTTACGTTGTACAGCTGCGGGCATATAAAACAGACACACAGACAACCATACTATAATATACTATAAGGTAGGAATCGCTGCCACTACACATATCATCGACTCATACTAACACACACTTGCCCCATTTCAAGTGTGTTGTCTGTTACATATTTCCCCAACTGTACTTATGAGAGGAGGGTGACTTGTACTACTTCATCACAAACGCTACCGGTGTAATAATAATAATAATAATAATAATAATAATAATAATAATAATAATAATAATAACAATGACAATAATAATAATAATAATAATAATAATAATAATAATAATAACAATAATAATACTAATAATAAATTGAAAGGTGTTTAGGTTCCAATGATGAAGATGACGAACAAAAACAAAATATGGTGGGAAAAACAGTGTGTATTTATGTCAATCGTGACGCCAACACACACACACACACACACACACACACACACACACACACACACACACGAGCCTCTCTCCCACCAACCCTCACACGTGTTTCATTTCCTTTTGACACCTGACATCATAGTTCGTGAAACAATAACACCCTGAGTGGCACTGTAATAGAGACACAAAGAAGTCTCAATCAACACCTTTATACACACACACACACACACACACACACACACACACAAATAACCCCCTCCTCCTCTCCCCTAATACCGATCCTCTCCCTCTCCTCCTCACACACACACACACAAATAACTCCCCCATCTCCTACCACCGATCAACTCCCCCTCCTCTCTCTCTCTCTCTCTCTCTCTCTCTCTCTCTCTCTCTCTCTCTCTCTCTCACACACACACACATACACACACACACACACACACAAATAACCCCCCTCCACCTCTCCCCTACCACTGATCCTCTCCCCCTCTTAACACACACACACACACACACACACACATCTATTGTTTTTTCTATACCTGGGTTAAGAGGCAGTGGCATCTCTGAAGACACCCTCACATCCGTTGGTGCCACACACTTTCACTGGCACCCTCACCTTTACCCTCCCTCACTTACTCACACTCTCACTGGCACCCTCACCTTCACCCTCCCTCACTCACTCACTCAAACTTTACCTGGCACCCTCACTTTTACCCTCACACTTTCCCTGGCACTTTCACTCACTCACTTACACTTTCACTGGCACCCTCACCTTTACCCTCACACTTTCCCTGGCACCCTCACACTTTCCCTCTGGCACCCTCACCTTTACCCTCCCTCACTCACTCACACTTTCACTGGCACCCTCACTCACTTACTCACACTTTCTCTGGCACCCTCACCTTTACCCTCACTCACTCACACTTCAACTAGCACAGCATCCATCACAATCATCATCATCACCAGACCTGTCACACTCATTCTCAAACCTCAAAACTACTGTATATTTGACTGTCGAGATTTTTTTTTTTTTATTATTATTATTATTATTATTATTATTATTTATTTACTTATTTTTCATTTTATTTATTTCATTATTTATTTATTTTGTTTACAGAAGGATACCAATTCCTCCACACTCTGCCACGAAGCGGGAATAATTAGTTTTAAATTCGTCCCCAAAGTGGATTGAAAGGGAGAAAAATGTAGAGGGATAGAAAGAACTTGGTGGAGAAAAGGAGAGGACTTGGTGGAGAGGAGAGAAGAGAGTGGAGGAAAGAACTTGGTAGAGGGAAGGAGAGAAGAGGATAGGAGAGAAGAGAGTGGAGGAAAGAACTTGGTGGAGGGAGGGAGAGAAGAGGAAAGGAGAGAAGAGAGTGCATGGGGGGAAGGACAGGATATGGTGAAATTAATGGTGGAAATAAGTGGAGATGAACAAAAATCAAAGTAATCTGTGTTAGTGTGGCAGAGAAAAAGAAGAAAAGGAGGAGGAGGAGGAGTAGCAAAACACACAGTCAAGGTGAATTGGAGGGCAAAAGGGAAGGAGTGGGAAGGGGAGAGATGGAAGGCAGAATTGGGGAGAAAATTGGATAAGAAGAGGGGGAGTAAGAGCGTGGGGAAATAATGGGGAGTGGTGATGTGAGTAAGTAAATAGCAGAGTGAGAAAGGAAATAAAGCAAGGAGTAGTGATGATTAAATGTGATGTGATGAAGTAAAGAGTAAAATAAAGGAGTGTGGAGTGATGTAACAAAAGAGTAGTGGTGATGGTGGTGGTGTGAGGAGTGATGAAGCAAGATAAGGCAGTGTTAGTGGTGGTGGTGATGGTGGGTGGTGATATATAGTGAAGTGAAGAGTAATGAAGTGAGAAATAGAAGTCAATGGTGATGGTGGTGGTGATGGTGGGTGGTGATAGTGAAGTGAAGAGTAATGAAGTGAGAAAAAGCAGTCAGTGGTGATGGTGACAGGCAGGTGGGTGGGTGATGGTGAAGGCGGTGGTGTGGAGCGAGGCAAACTCAGTGAATGACCACCTTCCTTCCTTCCTCCTTTCTTTCCTTCCCTCCCCTCCCTCTTTTCTTCCCCTCTGCCATTATCCTAAACCTTCACGTACGACCCCCCACAGTTCCTCCCTTTATTTTCTTTACCCATTCCTTCTTATTTTTGTTTTCCTTCCTTGGGGGGTGCGGGAGTAGGCGGACAGGCTTTGGGGGGGGGGGGGGTTGCGGGAATAGGGGACAGGCTTTCTACCCACCCCAAGCCTGTCCCCCTATTACAGCACCCCCTTAAACGCAGCTCACTCCCACACTGTCCTTCATTACCTCCTTCCTCTCACTTCCTTAGTCTTTTTTCTCAGCCCCACACCCCATCCACCACTTTCCCACAGCTGCTCCCTTCCTCTCCCTTCCCCTCCCCCCAACACACACACATCCGCACCTTCCACTTCCCTCCTCCATACCCCCAGTCCTCTTCTATACCTCTTTCCTCTCGTCATAACAACACTATTTTTTACTTTCACTTCCTTCCTCCACATCTGCACCGTTCCTCCATCCCCTTACTCCACTTCCTTCCTCCACACCTGCACCCTTCCTCTCCACTTCCTTCTTCCACACCTGCACTGTTCCTCTCCATTTCCTTCCTCTCCACACCTGCACCCTTCCTCCACACCTACTCCTTCCTCTCCACTTCCTTCCTCTCCACACCTGCACCATTCCTCCACACCTGCACCCTTCCTCTCCACTTCCTTCCTCCACATCTGCACCCTTCCTCTCCACTTCCTTCCTCCACACCTGCACCCTTCCTCTCCACTTCTTCCTTCCTCCACATCTCCACCATTCCTCCACCTTCCCATTATCATACATGCACCTTTCCTCTCCACTTCCTTCCTTCCTTCACACCTGCACCCTTCCTCTCCACTTCCTTCCTCCACACCTGTACCCTTCCTCTCCACTTCCTTCCTCCACACCTGCACCCTTCCTCTCCACTTCCTTCCTCCACACCTGCACCCATCCTCTCCCCCTTTCCATTACAATACATGCACATCTCCTCCTCACATCTACATTCCCACACTATACTCACTCCTATATTTTATAAGAGACGTGATTTGGGTGACTGAACACTGGTGAGATAGATATGATGGCTGGTTAGCGTGTTGTTACTCTATCATCATCACTATACATGTTACATCCTTCCCACCCTTCCTTCATGTACTAATAAACACATTAATAGTTTTTATTATAATGCATGCAGAAGGAACCAACGAGGGTTTAGAGGTCTGTGAGAAGCGCGACTGACTCTGCAAAAATTAACTTCCGAAATAAACCCCAAGAAGTGATGGATTACAACTTCAAAAACTATCTTAAAAAAAAAATAATAATAATAAAAAAAAATAACCTACAGTATATCGAGTCAAAATAATCAACTTTATATTATTTCTTGGTGAATATTTATTGACAATGATATATAGGTGTACCAAACGAAAGTATTGTATCTACCATTCTATATGCAACAGGTGAATAAATAAATCCATGAACCTGTGCAAAGAGTAAATAGTAAAAAATCCCAACTGTGCATTCACCAAACAGGTAAACAAAATAATACGTCCGAAAAAAGGGTAAACATTCTTTGCGCCTGTCTATCTTCCGGTTGGCTGTGTGGCGAGGGAGAGGGAGAGGGAGAGGGAGAGGGAGAGGGAGAGGGAGAGGGAGAGGGAGAGGGAGAGGGAGAGGGAGAGGGAGAGGGAGAGGGAGAGGGAGAGGAGGAGGAGGAGGAGGAGGAGGAGGAGGAGGAGGAGGAGGAGGAGGGGGAGGAGGAGGAAAAGAAGCGAATGGAAAGTAAACCTGCAACCTGGCTTTCCTTCCTTATCACAGAAATACACACGAGTAATTTTTCTTTTACTATATCTTAGGGCTTGATGTGTCCCGCTTGGCTGCTAAATATTTCTCGTGCATGGTTTGTGTTTCTGTGTGACTCTATTCCTCCATTCCGTCACAACTGAAGCCTATATTATACAGAATATATACAGTATATAATTATACAGTATATATTTCTCAGCCTTGTTTTCCCACAATTCCATAAATGCAGTCCGAATTTCCTTAACCTATATTTGCATTCTTCTAAACCTGTTCTCTTTGAAAACTTGATTCTTTTCTTACGCACCTGAAAACCCAACTATAAGATAATATCCCTTCATCTGCACAACAAAAGCATACATGCACCACACCACTGGCGGCCTATCTTACCATTCCAGTGTTGAAACTCCATTGAATCATATC
>JAWQEG010006450.1:32500-40000 GCA_033782935.1 Petrolisthes cinctipes
ATAATGGTGGCCTGTTGCTTGGAATAGTATGGAGGAATCAGTAGTTCCATATTTACCAACAAGAGAATCTCCCCTTAAGCCCTACGCAGGGGAAAGTCAATCAAGGGTGAGAGTTAAGGGGAAAGACAGACACAGAGAGAGAGTAGACAGACTGTGATGAGAGAGAGAGAGAGAGAGAGAGAGAGAGAGAGAGAGAGAGAGAGAGAGAGAGAGAGAGAGAGAGAGAGAGAGAGAGAGAGAGAGAGAGAGTGTGTGTGTTTGAGAGAGAGAGTGTGTGTGTGTTTGAGAGAGAGTGTGTGTGTGTGTGTGTTTGAGAGAGTGAGTGTGTGTGTGTGTGTGTGTTTGAGAGAGAGAGTGTGTGTGTGTTTGAGAGAGAGTGTGTGTGTGTGTGTGTTTGAGAGAGAGAGAGAGAGAGTGTGTGTATTTGACAGAGAGTAGACAGACTGTGATATATATAATAAACATATGTAGCGTCCTGCCTGCCTGCCTGCCTGCGGAAAATGTCCCCCGGGGTGACTGACAGATATTATTACTAGTATGATTAATGTTTATTCCATGAAGTAAAAACAAGTCTATAAATAAGACAGTGTTGTTATTTGTTTACATGGATGGCCCGACTGGATTTGTATCATGATAGGAATAGTTAGTTGTTGTCAGGTGTTATTTTCCGGGAATAATTCGTGGGTGTTGTTGTTGTTGTTGAAGTTCCTCAAGCTGTCTGGCCGAAGAGTTGGGTGTTGTTGTTGTTGAAGTTGTTGGTCTCGGTTTGGTTTTGTGTATTCCCTCGTAAACTATTAGATCTGCCATACACATATCATCATCATCAACCATTTAAATCCCCTCTCCTATTAAACCATTGATACATAAACCACCAATTCATAACATACACCTCTGCTCCCCTGTTGAATATGTTGTTGTTGAATAATGTAATATATACCATTCCTTAACATACTGTACAGTCACGTGCACTAATAAGTATCCAGGTGTGCTTCGAATACCTATATATAGATACAGTAAATAAATACACAATAAGATCTCCATTGGAATGACTTCGTTGGTGAATTGGACTGGTCAGAACTTCAACCAAAGTTGTTTGTATACATATTAGTGCTCGTGACTGTACATCTACCCTCAACCATTTATGTCCTCACTCCTACATCAAAAACAAAAACAACAACAACAACTAAACAATGACGACACACGAAACCCTTCCTATTATTACTATTATATTTCTGCATGTATGAATATAAAATGTGAGTATTAGGTGTAGTATCCTGAGGGGGTTAAGGACCTGAGGAGGTTAAAGGCCAGAGTCACGCTTGGCCACACACTCAACCCAAGAAGTAAACCCACACCAAGAAGCAGCAACTCACCCACCAGGCCACCACACACTATCCCTACCCATATTATAACCACCACTTTAAACCCACAGCAATAAGCAGCTCACCTACCCACCACACCACTTTAAAGGGGTGCAGGAATAGGGGGGAAAGGCTTGGGGGGGGTTTAAGGGGGTGCGGGAGTAGGGGACAGACTTGGGGGGGGTTCGAGAGTAGGGGGCCAGGCTTGAAGGGGGGGTTAGGGGGGTGAGGGAATAGGGGACAGGCTTTCTACCCACCCCAAGCCTGTCCCCCTATTCCCGCACCCCCCAAGCCTGTCCCCTACTCCCGCACCCCCTTAATCCCACACCGAGAAGCAGCACACCCACCAACCACAAACTATCCCTACCCTAACATGCAAATTTAGCCACGATCTTGTATGTTATCTTTTACTTATTAATAATATATTTTACTTTAGTTTTTAACCTGTACCTAAATGCATGCAATATATAATATATACGTTAATAAACAAAACGCTCACATAGAAATTCAACAACATAACGTTTACATTAACATAAATTCTATATGAATATAATAACTTTTTTCTTTAACGTAACCTGTAAATTGCCATGAACTTCACTCTTAACATGACAAGGACCAGGAGGGATCAGAGGCCAGGCACGCTTCACCACTCACTCACTCCAAGATCTTTACTCGTATTAAACACAATCAACTCCCTTTCTTGGTCTTGTTCCCTCCATGCCTGCCAACAACACAACCACACGTACAGTTGCCGGCACTTATAACTGGTACATTCAAAGCTGTTAATCCTCTTTTCGTACAGTTGCCGGCACTTATAACTGGTACATTCAGAGCTGTTAATCCTCTTTTCGTGTACCAGATATAAGTGCTGGCAACTGTACGTGTCGCTTGGCATAGTTTAGAGGAATCAAGTATATCCAAATTTACCAATATTCTTCTTAATTAATACGACTGAGCAAACGCCCTACCTAATTGTCGTCATGGTAATACAAATTGCTTTATACATCATCAAAACAAAAAAGGTGACGGTACGGAGGGAGTGAGTTAATAGTTTAAAGAATAATAATACAAATAATAATAATAAGAGTGTCAATTGAGGGTCATTATATTATCTTATCAACACGACAGGTTTAATTTGGGAGGAGAGAGGAAGTTGTATGACCTCTTTACATCCCACTATTCTCGTTTGTTTAAGGGGGGTAATTTACTTTTGTTATACATTGGAGTGCCTGCATTCCTCCAAAGTATGCCAGGAAACAGAACCACATGAACAAAAATAATGGTGTTCTGTTGCTTGGAATAGTTTAATGGAGGATTCAGTTGCTCCAGATTTACCAACACAAAATTTCCCCCTTAACTTAATGAGGAGAGAATTTTGGACTACGAAATTTCTCTTGATTATTTTACGAAACAGATTCCTTCGCTGTTTTGTGAGTGTGAGTTTGGAAGAATCAACATCCTAAAATTAGTCGACTATTATACAAGTCTTTTACTTTCTTTCATATCGCAATATCTACTTATAATTAGCACTCCAGAGAAACACCCAGACGCTGTTTCCACGTTCACTGTACATACTAAAACATCGCCTTACTTTGTATAATTATAAAGTTTTTTTCTAGTGGTAATGTATTATTGTTGAACTCACAGACAACTTACTTTCAACTCTGGGAAGTTCTCAGATTATGCAAGATTTATTACAAAAAAAACATACACCCAAGTTTCTGGCGACCATCTGTCACTTGAAGACTTATAACAAGAACCACAAATAATGACCCATTTATGTTACATGCCCTAAGGTGGCAACACAATGGTCAAATTATTCCTCCTCCCCCCTTTTCAGTCTTGTGCTAACTTACATACGTCACAAAAAATCCGAATTATTTCACTCTCGTCCTTACATACGATACAAACAACATATCATTTCAATCTCATTCTCACTTTCATACAACAACACAAACAAGTGAAAAATACATTATTTCTGTCTTGTCCTCCCTTACATACGACACAAACAATATAATTATGATCTCTGTCTCGTCCTCCCTCACATACAACATATTTCTGTCTTGTCCTCCCTTACATACGACACAAACAACATATTATTTATCAACTCTGTCTCGTCCTCCCTCACATACAACACAAATAAAATATCATGTCAGTCTCGTGCTCACTTATATATACAGACACAAACAAACAACCTCGAGGCTTGAAATTATATGGGTGGTGCTGGAAATTTCACCGGGACAGACAGACTGGAGTAAAACATTAGCAGACACAGAAGAAGTGGAGAAAGTTAGGAATAATATAATATCATAATCCAACCAACAATGACTGATGTTGATAAGCTTAGACTGGAAAATGATGGAAAGCAACACCACGAAACAAACTCCCTCATAGGTAACATTAAGATTTATGTGTGTTTCTGACATTTATATATTATACAATTTAGAGGAATTAATAACCTTTCTGATATACCAACAAAATAATTAATCTCACCTAAAGGAGGCAGTACAGTGTTGGTAAATCTGGAGCAACTGATTCCTCCAAACTATTTCAATCTACATAACACCATTATTATTGTATATATGGTCCTGTTTCCTGGCATACTTAGGAGGAATTAAGGCACTCCAAATGTACTAAAAGTGAATTAACCCCTTCAACACACAGACAACATTAACCATTACAATATGCTGTTTATAGGGGGACATAATAAATAACACCTCCTATAAAGTTTGACAATTCAATACCAGCTTTCAAGGTGTTTAAGAGAGAATATAAAAAACTCAAACCTCTTCCTCATTATATTCCCTTCTCTCCTATACTCCACCACCACCGTCCCTCCCTCGACCACCTGCCACTGTCTGTCTGTCTGTCTCTGTTCGTAAGGGGCATACAGGGAACCGCAAGGAGCTCTTTTCACACCCTTTATATTCCACCAACTGCTATATAATCCGGACTGACTGACTGACTGACTGACTGACTGAGGTGCTGGGTAACGGGACTATAGATTTTTATATTCAGTTTTATTTTATTTACTTATATTTTCTTTAAGGGATTAAAAAAGAATACATATAAGTCCATCTATGAAAATTATAGAAAAGTAAAATTCATCCCATGTAAATAAAAGAATTGGTAAATGTTGATAGATGCAAATGAAACAGTCAAATAAATATACGAATAAAGTCTCATCATCTTGAATATAGTAAGTGTTAATGAGTTTAAAGGCACGTGTTATGATGGTGGTGATGGGTAAGAATGAGTACCGTGGTGGTGAGTAAGAATGAGTATTGTGGTGATGAGTATTGAGCGTCCTGGTGTGTTGGTGGTGAGTAAAAATGAGTATTGTGGTGGTGAGTGTTGACGTAGAGGAGGAGGAGGAGGGAGGAGGAGGAGGAGGAGGAGGAGGAGGAGGAGGAGGAGGAGGAGGAGGAGGAGGAGAAGGAGGAAGAGAATGAGGAGGAGGAGAAGGAGGAGGGGGAGAAGGAGGAGGGGGAGAAATGGAGGAAGAGGGGGAGAAGAAATGGAGGAAGAGGGGGAGAAGAAATGGAGGAGGAGGAGGAGGAGGAGGAGGAGGAGGAGGAGAAGAAGAAGAAGAAGAAGAAGAAGAAGAAGAAGAAGAAGAAGAAGAAGAAGAAGAAGAAGAAGAAGAAGAAGAAGAAGAAGAAGAAGAAGAAGAAGAAGAAGAAGAAGAAGAAGAAGAAGAAGAAGAAGAAGAAGAAGAAGAGAAGAAGAAGAAGAAGAAGAAGAAGAAGAAGAAGAAGAAGAAGGAAGAGGAGGAAGCAGAGAGAAAGGAGAATACAAAAGGGCAGCAGCAGTAGTAGTGGTGGTCAACGGTACACAAGCCGGAGGGGGGAGCAAGCAAGCAAGGTGTGTGTGTGTGTGTGTGTGTGTGTGTGTGTGGAAATACTCTGATCACACAAGCACCTTATATATTTCCTTCATCCTCTATATTATATCCTCAGGGGTGTACTTGCTATATAATATAAACTTTAGAGAAACCACTGAATGATCTGCCAACTACAGCATATAATAAATATAATAAATAATAATATACAACCTGACAATTGCATATACACACACACACACGACCTACCTACCTAACGGCACCTTAACAAAATAGCCAAGATGATGATTAAGTGCACCGGTAAATAATTATTGGGATATGATGTAACCTGTTATATCATCAACAACAACATTATTATCTATGCCTCTATGATCGCTATTAATGTTTGTATTGTGGCAGATAGCAAAGTGAGATTAAGTGTCCGTAATGAAATAGCAACAAGATCTGTTATTGTATCGTTATTCACGCTACGTAATATATACCGTATATATATAGGCCTACACATTATCAGACAACAAATATACACACACAATACAGCAATTCTAAATACTGTGAATCTACTCTCATTATAATATTTTCCAGGTAAGAACAACTATACTCAATAATTTTCTTTTAAGGGGATAGTATACGTTAGGTACAACTGAGAGTCTTGATTTTTCCAAAGTATGCCAGGAAACAGGACCAGATAAACAAAAAGAATGATGGCCTGTTGCTCGGTAATAGTTTGGCGGAATCAGTGGCTCCATATTCACCAACAATAACAATAAAAGATATGCCAAGAAAAAGAACAGAGACTAGTGAAGAAATTAGGTATTTTTCCTGATAAGTGATTCATGGCCACACACACACACACACACACACACACACACACACACACAACGTCAACAAACACGATAGAAAGGAAGGACAAACACGTGGGAAGAAGGTGAACCAAGGAGGGGAGGGCAACTGGAGGTAAAAATCCGTGTACATATGGTGTAGTGGTTGTAGTGGTGGCTGTGTTGGTGGTGCCTGTGTTGTTGGTGGTGGTGTTGGCCTGTCAGATTAATCCTCACCACTACCTTCTCTGTTCCACACGCTACTCTTCCCTTTCCTCCTTACTACTCCTGTTTACCCTCCTACTGTCCCATACACTATATATAGCTGGATTTCTCTTCCATTCTTCGTAAGGAACTTTTTCTAATATTCATAATTCTAGATGTCGTCTGTTCCGTCTTTCACACATCCTGTCTGTTCCACCCATCTCATTATACTGTTAATACTTAATCTTGAGTTCTGTATTATTTTTTTCATTATTACATAGTATCAAATAACTGCAATAGTTGTTGGTATTTATTCTCTATTAATCGCGCCTGCATAAACAAACTAACCTATATCAACTTTCCCAGGTGCAAATGATCCTGGTAATTATATAACCTTCAAACCCACACAATAGGTGTATCAAGTGTCACGTTTTGTTTACCCAGATATACTGTACATAACATTATCTTAAGTTAAAAAAAATTATGGCGACAAATAGTTGGACTGTACGTTAATAGTTGAAATCCTAGGTAACAAATTTATTAAGGACTATAGAACCAACACCCGCTATACTAGACTCTATATACTCATCTGTCACGCCTGGACCAGTAAAAACAAGGCCCTTGTATTATTCATGTTCATCCTTGTACTGTACATACTCTTCAAGTGAACTCTTTTGACTGTTAATTACTTGAGTGGGTTGGGGGAGTGGGGAGGTCTCACTCGTGCCAGCTGTTTCCCTCTTTGGTTACTCGCCCTAAAGAAAACACAACACAACACAACACTCCACAACACAACACTCCACAACACAACACAACACTCCACAACACAACACAACACTCCACAACACAACACAACACAACACAACACAACACAACACTCCACAACACAACACAACACTCCACAACACAGCACTACACAACACAACCCTTCCTGGACTAAACACATTCTATATAGGTGCGATAGAGTGTGGGTTAGATTGGAAATTTAACTGGATTGGGAAAGGTTAGTTTATATTGGGTTGGTTGGCATTAGGTTGAATTGGGTTGGAGCTGTGTATAAAAACTGAAATTGATAAGGCTGGATTAGGTCAAGTTGCGTTCGGTTGGGTTGGCGAGTTAGAATAAGAAAGATTTAAAGATAGTTAAGTGAATATAATAAAGGAACAGAGAACATACAGGCTTAGTAAATCAAGGAGAGGAAAGGCACGATGAGCTGTGAATAAAATAAGATAAAGGTAGATGAAGATATGGTAAAATAAAAACAAGGCAAGGATTT
>JAWQEG010006450.1:45000-58847 GCA_033782935.1 Petrolisthes cinctipes
ATGCATAGACCCAAGCTACACATATGATTTCCTCGTGAACGTGTAAAAGAGGTCCAGAAGAGTGATTACCTTATGAGTTTACAGTGCTCACATCACTTCATTAACCTCTTTACAATTCTCAAATCATCAGTGTACAAACATCAAAACAAACCCCAACGTAACATCACCACTGTCTCAACATCACCTTTTTACAGTGCCCACATCAGTCAGTTACCCTGGACCACACACACACACACACACACACACACACACACATATATATACACACACACACACACACACACACACACACACACACACACACACACACTCTTTCTCTCTCTCTCTCTCTCTCTCTCGCACACACACACACACACACACTCCAAGTCGTACCTCCCATTATTTCATATTTCAACCAGTTATCCGATTTCACACTTGACAACACACACACACACACACGGCTGGTAGAACATCAACCACACCAACAACACCATAGCTACTTCAGATGCCATACTAACCACACTATAGTCCATATTCTGAGTCACTCAATATCGGGGCTGAAATCTCTCCAACAAGAACATGAGGGAAAGTACCATAAAACAGCTCGGTGGTATTTTCAATCACAACATTTACCTGATAACCTACAAACAACTTCACAACCACAACACCAACAACCACACCACCTTCATTACAACACTTCACCAACAACATCATTTGCTTTATCTCACAACATGACCACCTGATAATCCACAAACAACTTCACAACCACAACACTTCACCAACCACACCATCTTCACCAACCACCTCATCTCGCCTCACCACCAGCACAACAAAAGTCTTGATTCAGCAAATAAAGGTGGCAGGAGAGCAATGGCCGACCAGACACAAAAGTCCCACTGCTCCTGCTGCTACTATCCTGACTAACCCTCTTACTTCATATCTCTCTCTCTCTCTGACAACCCAGCTCCAACAAACTGCTACAATGTATGTATGTATTTTAAGAAACGTCTGTTGCTGAGGGTGAAGCTGCTTATGGTATCAATTTATCTATGTCTTATTTTAGGTTATACTCTCCGTTTGTTTGCTGGACTGTCTGTATGTGATTATATACAATATCTGGATTTATTCTTAATTCATAGGTGGTGAAGGAGTGTGTGTGCAATGAGCATAAATTTATATATCGTTGTCTCTTTTACTCTTGGTGTCGACAGTGTTATGGTGAGAGAGGAAATATCTGTCTGAGCCCATAACTTTGGCGAAGCCTTGTGATTACCCCGGCGGAAGTAGCGACGAGAGAGGCGAGTGGTGAAGAGGAAACGGGAGTGATGAAGGGAGTGATGAGGAAGATGCAGAGGAGGGAGTGATGAGGAAGATGCAGAGGAGGGAGTGATGAAGATGTAGAGAAAGGATTGGTGAGGATATTAATGGGAGTGGTGAAGGGAGTGACGAGGAAGATGCAGAGTAGAAAGTGATGACGATAATAATGGAAGTGATGAATGCAACGAGTCTTAAGGATAAAGAGAAGGGAGTTAGGAGGAGGACATACAACAGGAGTAGGGGATCCAGGAGTGATATGATGAAGAGGGTGAGTGAGAAAAAGGGAAGTGAGAAGAAAATGCGAGTGAAAAGGTGGTTGAGTGCATAGGGAAATGTGAGTAAATGAGTGAATAAAATGATTGAGGAGGTTAGTAGATCAGGTAAGTGAGTGAGTGAGTAGTAAAATGCGAGTGAAAGTGAAGTGAGAGGAGAAGGTGAGAGTGAGGAGGGTAAGAGGTAAGTAGGGGGACCTTTTAGAATCAGGCAGCGTGACTAAACCCACCCTTCTCACACACACAAACTCTCTCTCTCTCTCTCTCTCTCTCTCTCTCTCTCTCTCTCTCACACACACACACACACACACACACACACACACACTGCAGGCCACCTCAGGAATCTATCTTCACCTCACCAGTCACCACCAGCTGTGCCACCCCAACTCACCACAACACACACACACACACAAGGGCCACACACACACATCACCATCAAGTTTCCCTCGGCCACCACCCCACCCCAACAGAGGAAAGAAAGTATAAAGCTCGAGTCGCAATTATTATTATATTTTACAGTTTTGTTATTTTCTCCCTCAAAGAAAAGTTTCCCCTGAGAAGTAAATCAGGAGGAGTTAGTTTGTATCTATTTTTATTTCTTTTTTTTCTATACTGAGGAAGGTAAAGAAAGACAAGAGGAGCCCCGTTAATATCCACATGCACCTGTGAAGTTAAAAGTGAAAAAAAAAGGTATATAATAATAATGTCATGGCCAATTTCGTCTGAGATGAAACAAAACCTGAGTAACAAATTGCAACCCTCTCTCTCTCTCTCTCTCACACACACACACACACAACACACACACACACACACCACTCTAGTCACCACCAACATGACATATTTACACCACGAGGAAGCTTGAAAAAAAAAATGTTCTGCCTTCCGTAAACATGAACGACGACATTGTCACGTTTGCATGACATGGCATCTCTTGTTAAGTTTACATAACATTGCTTGTCTCTGTACTGTATATATACGTTGGTTGGTCTAGTGGTTCATCCGTTCCTGACCGTGTATAAAATTGGAGACTTCTGATTCCTCCTGACCATGCCACGAAATAATCTCCTTCCCTATAGGTGTTGTTTCGTGGAAATATTTAAAAGGACTAATTTTTCTCCTAACTTTTAAACTACATCACAGGGTCCCTTAAGAGTATTACAGTAGGTCATGGTGGTTGGGTAAGGTGCAGATACAACAATAGTAGTTTATTTTACACTCTGATATGCCGTCGAGAGATAATATGGAATGGTGAGGATGTACAAAGAATGGACAGTACAAATTTGGAATGCAAAGTTAATGATATGGTGATCGTCTCAGTGGTGGTTGTGTGAGTAACTTATATTACAAATGAACGTGTGTGTCTGTATATTTGTGAGCGTGTGTGTGTGAGTCTGTATTCGTGTGTATGAACATGTGTATACTCAACTGAACGTGTAATTGCTCAGGTGTATTAAGATATAAGTGTAGGTGTAGATGTTTCATGTGTAAGATCAGCTAAAACGTGTGTGAGAGAGAGAGAGAGAGAGAGAGAGAGAGAGAGAGAGAGCTAACTGCGTATCATTATTTAGGTGTTGCCATATAAGTATAACCTAATTAAGCTCAATATTAATACGTAAATTAACTACAAACACTAACTGTGCTATTCCTATGTATGGTGAACAGTTACGTGTGTGAGATAAATACAAGTTGGAAGTCCTGTGAGATCTGAGCTTTGAAGTGTGAGAGTTGTGTGAACTTATATACGTGGGAAACTGTGATAAATGAGTGAGAGAGGGAGTGAGAGAGGTAGTAAGAGCAACAGTTATTCCACCAGTATCGTCCACTACTTCTTTACCAATGACTTCCGTGTGAAATTTCTTGCGCCTCATCTTTATACTTGTCAGACTTACTCAACGAGATAATACTGACTATGTTACATCTAAAATTGAGGAGGTATTCAATGTGTCGTCATGTACCAGTCAAAGTTAACGTTATGTCTGTTTAGTCAGGTCATTTGACAACGACGGAAGAGTACTATAACTACCATTTACAAACTTCATACATGAGAGAATAATGGTACTAATACAGGAATGAGAGAGTAAAAATATTATGCCCCCCTCATGGGTACCTGAAGCTCGGTGCGGTACTTCTTGGTGAGTTGTGTGTGCGGTGCCTCAGGGGAGAGGGACGTGGGCCTGGGTGGAGCTGTGGACTGTGGCATGGAATACACAGGTGGGACAGGTGATGGTGTGGTGTGGGCGTGAAGGTTAAGGTGGCCAGGCTCAGCGCCATACACATTTTTGATAACTACTTCGGTGCTGAGGGCTTGACCCAGGTCAGCCAGAAACTTGTGGAGGGGAGCCTTAAATGGGAAAGACTCAGGGATGTTGCCCCTCACGTTGCCACCACTCTCACCCTCCAGGCTCTCTTCGCCGTCCACCAAATACTCCGGTAGTGACACGTCGGAGGTGTCCCCACTCTCACCATCGCTGAAGCCGTCCCAGTTGTTGCGTCCCTGATACCGTGGAGGTACCGGGGGCACCTCTGTGGAGCTACGGCGTGGTGGCAATGGAGGACGTTTCTTGGGCGGGAGTGGTGGTGGTGATGGCAGGAGGTCAGGTAAGAGAGGGTCAGGTGAGGGAGGACTGTGATAACCAGAATGGTTCCCAGGACGGCGTACATTCCCTTCATCATGATGGAGAGATGTACTGGTGGAACTCCGCCTCAGTGTGGAGGAGTGATGGCCAGAGCTGGAGTAATGAGAGGTGACGGAATAGCGGGAGGACGTGGAGCAGCCAGAGGAGCGCCGACGAGGGAGTCTCTCCGTGCTGCAGGAGCGGGAGAGAGGCTGGTGACGCAGGTCCTCTGTAGAACCAATGAAAGAGTTGCTACGGGAGAGAGAGACGCCACTGTCAACGGAGGCGAGGGACGAGGCGCTGCGGTATTTGACAAGCCGCTGTGCCTCGTTCTCACGCCTCAATCTGATGGAATCGCAGCTCAGACCACGCTGTAAGGGCTGCTTCTTCCGCGCCAGCAGGTTGGGCTCACTCATGCCCCTCTCGAAAAGGTCTCTCTTCTTTTTCACAAAATCCCTCGGGGTTCCTATCTTGAGGGGCGGGGCGGCAGCGCTGACGGCGGCCACCATCCTGGGGCTCTTCAGGCGCCCCGGCCCCATTGGTGTCACTCTTGTCTCAATCATCTGGCATCACAGTGAAGGCTGCTTGCTGGACGCTCAGTTTTGGCACCGCACACTACACTCTTCACCGCTGGACTGACTCCCACGCAGCACGCCAGCCACGCCACACCGGGCTAAACCGACCACCACCCCTCCCTCCCCATCCCCTCTACTCCAACCCACCTTACCCACCAAGCGACAACCCCCTCCCTCCCTTCTCTTACCACCACCACCACCCACTACTCTCACCATCACCCACATTATCACCCACTCCTCTCACCATCATTCACACTACAGCAATCCTCTACTCTCACTACTTACTACCTACGATACCAACCACACACCACTATCTATGCACACCACACCATCACCACCATCTCAACTCACCACTATTCACAACAACACCACACTCACTACACAAGCATCGTCCCCTTTCTCTCACCACTATCCACAACATCACACTCTACACTCACCACTACGGTATTACTCACAACAGCACCATCACTAACAATTCCAAACCTCTTTCAACACACGAGTTTACAGATTCGTTCTGACAGCAAAGCAGGTTTCCACTTAAATTCTCTTTAACTAACAGTGCTCAAAAAAGTTTTTACTATTCATGTATTCCTAAACCCTGGATCTCTTCTTCGTAAATAATATGTGTGTGGATTTTTAAGAGTAGATGGATTTATTCAGCAAAAGTGCACAGACACAGTCATTGAAAAGATGAAAAAAAAAATAATAATGATAATAAACAAAAAATTAACACTCAATTTACTCAAGTTGGCAGTGTCCTCTCCTTACTTTCCAATGTGACTAACGCAAAACGATTCTATATATACAAACGAAGAACCGATACTGAGACACACTGATTGTAAATGAAACTTAACCCCCAACAACTACAGTACCTCGGTCAGACAGCTAGAGGAACAACAACAACAACAACAACTACAGTTCACCATACAAGTGTAAATTGTTTAAAGGTGTTGCCAGCAGGTTCTCACACCCTTGTCAACATAATGTACGACCTTCAATCACCTATAGAAAGTGAGGGTAGATAGAGGAGAGGAAGCCCCCCAGACTCTACACTGTGACTCGTCCTCCATAGTTAATAAGCGATGAAAGCGACCTTGTTCCCGGGTCATTGTCGCTCATTACAGGTCACAAGGTAATGACCAACAAGCCACCCACCCACCTGCCTACCTGTACGCCAGCCACACCCCTCCTCCTACCCCCCCCCTCCTTCCCCTCACCTTCCCTACTATACACATCTGTACAATACTTTTTACTTTACACATATACTACACTACACTAACTATACACCTATACTACACTAACTATACACTAACTATACACCTATACTACACTAACTATACACTAACTATACACCTATACTACACTAACTGGATTCCTTCTACACCTACAAATCTCACTCTATTTGTTTCCTTCTACACCTACACATCTCATTCTATTTTTTCCTTCTTCACCTACACATCTCACTCTACAGGCTAAATTCTACTCCTACACATCTCACTCTACAGATTTCCTCCTACACCTACACATCTCACTCTACACTTGTAATACACCAACACATTTCACTCTAAAACTACTACGGTATAGTCGGCGGCAAAAAGACGTCGCCACAATTGTCAAGTCACGAACCACAGTACCATATACAAAAATAGGCTTCATAATCTCGCATACTAAAGCAGCAGAGAAGTTTATCAGTTTTTTTCCAGCTGGATAGTAGAATTTTGCACGAGGAATGACCTTAATAGACGACCATCCATTATTATTATTATGTAAACAAGAAGTAGTGGGTGAGACGAGAGGACATTTACAGTTCAATATATCCACATTTCCATACTTCACGTAGCCCTGTCTACCTCAACAACCCGGAAAAGAATTAAGATGCAACACCAAATCGAGGGAGGGAGGGAAAGAGAGAGAGGGGATGGGGTCTTCCTTCACTTTCCTCCCTCGTGTGTTGTTGCTGTTGTTGTTGTTGTTGTTTTCTTGTGATGTGCCGTTCGTCCGTCGTGATACTCGTGCATGGCTGGGGTTGAAGATGATAACGCCTGCGGTCACTGGCAAAACCACAACTACACCCCGAAGCCGGACGATGACACCACAGTTGTAGTAACCAAGGCAACTCACTACTAAAGTAAATTGTTTCCCTTTATAAGCTCATGTACTGACGTTACGATTATGTGTCTTTACGTTGAGTGGGTTGGTTTCTGTAGTGTGTCTTTTTACAAGCTCATATACTGACGTAGCTATGGTGTATTTTTTCTGTATGTTATCTGGGTGTGTGTCTCCATAGTGTGTCTTTTTACAAGCTCATATACTGACGTAGCTATGACGTATTTTTTTCTGTACGTTGAGTGGGTTGGTTTCTGTAGTGTGTCTTTTTACAAGCTCATAAACTGACGTAGCTATGATGTATTTTTTCTGTACGTTAAGTGGGTGTGTGTTTCCGTAGTGTTACTCTTTACACGCTCATTATATTGACGCTGTGGTTATGTATTTTTACTGTGCTTTGAGTGGGGTGTGTTTCTGTAGAGGTAGTTGTGTGAAGTTGAAGTAGAAGGGCAGCAGATGGTATTAGATTACGATGAGTTGACCGTTCCACTATTTTGTTGGAATCAGTATAAGAAGTTCAGACGATTTTGTAACTGAGTATGTAATATATTAGAATTGAAATCTACGCAAATCTTACTAGTGTAAAATAATCTGTAAGAGCTTTTGTGGTGTGTGTGTGTGTGTGTGTGTGTGTGTGTGTGGGTGTGAGAGAGAGAGAGAGAGAGAGAGAGAGAGAGAGAGAGAGAGAGATAAACTGTAATAGCATCTGTGTGTGTGTGATAAACTGTAATAGCATCTGTGTGTGTGTGATAAACTGTAAAAACATCTGTGTGTGTGTGTGTACAGTCGACCCAATTACCCCTCTCTATGGGTGGTGATCGTTCTCAGCCTCGGATCGTGTCCTATACCTGTCTGAGGTTATTCCTTCCCACGTCACACACACACACAGAGAGAGAGAGAGAGAGAGAGAGATGTTTTTACAGTTTATCACACACACACACACACACACACACATACACACACACACACACACAGATGTTTTTACAGTTTATCACACACACACACACACACACAGATGCTTTCCACTACATCCACTGCTATATACTTCCTTCTGTAATGACATCTTTTCAGTCTTCCTGTACCCTGATTTCTCCCTCCATCTCCTCTACATGTGACGTCACCCATCCAAATTTCACCTGTGACTTCATCTTGAATACTTTCTCTTATTGTCACCTTTTCTATCTTCTGTGCTACTACTTTCCATCCCATCTATTATTTATGTGTAACTCTCTCTCTCTCTCTCTCTCTCTCTCTCTCTCTCTCTCTCTCTCTCTCTCTCTCTCTCCTTATACAATGACATATATAATCTCTCACTCCCTCCTTCAGTGTATGGTGCAAAAACGACCACAATCACCACAAGGAAGCGATGAGGAGACAAGCATAAAGAAGCCTTGTGGAAATGGGGAATATTGATGCAAGAGGGAAGGGAGGAGGGGAGTGAAGGAAGGGAGAGGGAATTGGGGAAGTGAGGAAGAGAGAGGGTTAGGGAATGGAAGAATGGGAAGGAGGGAGGGAGGGGATGGAGGAGAAGAATTAAGTGAGTGAGTGAGTGAATGAGGGAAGCTGTGAGTGAAGGTGTGTGAGTGAGTGAGTGAGTGAGTGTGGGAAGCTGTGAGTGAAGGGTGTGAGTGTGGGAAGCTGTGAGTGAAGGTTGTGAGTGAGTGAGTGAGTGAGTGTGGGAAGCTGTGAGTGAGTGAGTGAGTGTGGGAGGCTGTGAGTGAAGGTTATGAGTGAGTGAATGAGTGAGTGAGTGAGTGTGGAAGTGAGTGAGTGTGGCAAGCTGTGAGTGAAGGTTGTGAGTGAGTGAGTGAGTGTAGGAGGCTGTGAGTAATGTGGCGCTGGTCCTCACCCGGTCAGCAACACCTGACTGGCGTGACTCGGCTAAGCTCAAGAACAAACTGAGTCTGTCTGTCTGTCTGTCTGCTTCCCTCCCATCCCATCTCTTCTTCAGTCCTCTGCCATCGTCTGCTCACCTTCAATCACGCCATCATTGTTTATACTCTAAGACTCTAAGTTAACATCACCGCCACCATCGCAATCACAGATACTTTCATTCCACTTTAAGACTGTGCCCATTACCACCATAACTTTGCACTCATAAAAAAATGTCACCAATATGAAGGGTATGTTATTCCTTTTTCCATGTTGTCGACGAAGGCAATATAGAAATCTTAAGTACCTCTGAACTTTTGCAAATCATGACACGCTCGCTACATCAATGAATATAACACACACACACACACACACCAGACACACACACACACACACACATTGAAAGCAAGCATCAATGAATATAACACACACACACACACACACACACATACACACATTGAAAGCAAGCATTCCTCAACCCACCACAAGCACACACCACAACACAATAAACACACACCACATGTCTCCACACAGCAGAGATGCGGGCCAACACACAACAACATGATTATCCCAAACAACGTTAACTACAAGCGGGGCCCCTATAGTAAAGAGAGTCAAGGTAACACCCCACCCCCCACCCTACCCCCAATAAACACACACACACACACACACACACACACATCTGCACAAATGTAGGTCATGTTGTTGCTTCCCCTACACCTGTAACACAAACCGAAAAAAAAGTCCATGTAACCTTCTCACCTACCATGCATGCAGGTAATTCTGAATCACATGCAGGTTAATCATGCTAACTCGTACTCAGTTATTATCCTCACACAAATACCCAGACACAAAGAGAGCAAAGAGGGAGCTAAGACAACAAATATATCTCCATATTGTTTGTTATTGTTGTGTTGCCACCGCTCAGCAAACATCACGACAACTCAGGTAATGTCACGGATTATTTTACATTATTTAAGTCATGTTTTCTCCCTTTCAAATTACACACACGGGGAAATGGTAATAAATTCGACCCGAGCATCATTACCGAGGGTGTAATTTGTGCAAATCAATATAATTCTGTACCCAGAGAGCGTTCTATAGTGAAGGGCAAGGCTGCAGTCACGTCAGCACCCACCAGCTTTCCTCTCTCACATCAGAGGTCATTGTCAGGGGCCAGGGTGGGCAAGGAGAGGTACGGCTGAAGGGGGAGGAAGGGGGGAACATAGGGAGGGGAATGTCATAGGGGGGAATACAGAGAGTGTGGAACAGCATGTAGAGGAAACAGAAGGAAGGGAACGGCATAGAGGAAAACAGGGGAAGGGGAAGAGCAGGAAAGGGGAACAGTAGGGAGGGAAACACCAGGGAGGGGAACAGCAGGAAAGGGAAACAGCAGGGAGGGGAACAGCAGGGTGGGAAACGACAGGGAGGGGAACAGCAGGGAGGGGAACCATTCGAAGGAGAGGAACACCAAGCGGGGGGTACAGTCTCGATCCAACACGTGTACCCAAGGTTAATTGAGGTTCCGATTAGCTTGAAAAATCGGTGAACTATAACACCTGACACGATTAATGTAACTTGTTCAGCTCTGGGGTCAGTCAGCGATTTAGAAACGTGTACAAGCAATGTATGTTGGGTACATTTTATGAACTGAGAATGTATACACACAGCGAAAGGAGGTGATGGAGTCCAGAGAAAATAGTTCGTGGTACAGAGGTGAAAACTTCCGAGTGTATACAGTACAAGGGTGATTGGGGACGAGGGCTGCATAGTTGGGTACTTCAACTCAAGGTACGCATTTCACTTTTGTGTGTGCATATTTATCCTCACATTTGGCTCGTGTCCTCCGAAGAAATGAATAAGAAATGAACAGAAGAAATGAATTAATATACCCGAATCTTACTCAGTGTAAATTTAGTAAACTTCACTGGCTTCCATAAACTTTACTTTTTGTTATTCAATCAGTCAACACTCAATAGTCAATAACAACAGTGAACACAACGGGAACCAGACTTACATTCCTTAATCATAGTAAACAACATAACCAGGGCCCTGAGGGGAGGAGATGAATAATTAGGTCCATTTATCATTATCGAATTAGACTTATAAAAACCAGGCTCTATCTATAAAGTCGAGAGTGTACGGTTCGGGAAAGGTTTATGAGCACCAGCCAGACACCACTACAGTTAGTTATCCCTGTACCGTCAGGTGTGGAGGACTGGAGTTATGAAGACTAAGTGGTGGTGGTGGTGAAGGTGGAGGTCACTTTACTCTTGAGCCAGGAGGAGATAGATAGAAACATGGGTAGATAGATAGAGTAGATAAATACATAATGGATGAATGGAAGGACCGATGTAAGTGAGGAATTAAATTGAGGAGGAGGAGATTGAATTAGGGAACAGTGGAGGGAAGGGGTGGTGGATGCAAGGTGGAGGTAGGTGGAAACGCTGGAGGAGGAAGAGGAGGTAGTGGGTGGTGTACGCAGGGAAAAAGGTGGATGGAGGTAGGGAGGGAAAAAGGTGGGGGGAGGGGAGGGAGGGAAAAAGGTGGGGGGAGGGGAGGGAGGGAAAAAGGTGGGGGGAGGGGAGGGAGGGAAAAAGGTGGGGGAAGGGGAGGGAGGGAAAAAGGTGGGGGGAGGGGAGGGAGGGAAAAAGGTGGATGGAGGTAGGGAGGGAAAAAGGTGGGGGAGGGGAGGGGAGGGAGGGGGGGAACAGCTGTCGTCTTCCAGCGGTCATGGCTTCCCCCCCACCTATATACTCCTTCCATTACCCACTCCCCCCCTCCACCAACACACCCCCACCTCCTGCATCTGCTGCCCAGCCTTAAGCCAAGTTCACAGTTGTACACACACACACACACACACACATCTACAACAAGAGCACCTACAGACAGACAAAACGTTACGAACTTGTCTTAAGGGGGTGCGGGAATTGGGGGACAGGATTGGAGGGGGGGGTTTAGGGGGGGTGAACGAGTAGGGGGACAGGCTTGGGAGGGGGGGTTAGGGGGGTGCGGGAGTAGGGGACAGGCTTGGGGGGTTTTGGGGGGTGCAGGAATAGGGGACAGGCTTTTTTTCTACCCCACCCCAAGCCTGTCCCCCTATTCCCGCACCCCCCGCACCCCCCCCCCCCAATCCTGTCCCCTACTCCCTTAATGGTGCTGACAAATCATCCACAACACAACATACTCACTCCTCTAAAAACCCATCAATTACCCTTATTCTCAAAAAATCTAGGAATATTGGAGTGAGAGTCTGAAATTGGTTGGAAGGGATATTCTGGAAAGTTAATATACGTATATACCCAACGACCTTCTAATGATAAATAGTTAAGATTCGTACCGCATACATAATTATACAGCTTATAAACTAACTAAAGATTAAAGCATGGTATTATAATTTTAAATGGTATATATGCTTCAGATTTACATTATGGTTTGAGAATAAAATATGGAATGATTGAACGAAGGAAAGATGGGAAATTAAAGAAGGAAGAAGAGGGAAAGAGGAAGAAGGGGAAGAGGGAAGAAGGGAAGAAGGGAGAAGAAAAGAAAGGAATGACACACACAGACAGACAGAAAATAAATTCATGCAGCGAAAAAATAAGGAGGGAAATCAAACGGAGAAGAAGGATGAACGGGAAAAAAAAAGAAAGAGAGGAAGGAATGACACACAGAGAGACGGAATTGAAGATCGTGCAAGAAAAATGGAGAAGAAATCAAAGAAAAGATTATGGAAGAAAGGAGGAGGAGGAGGGGAAGGAAGCACACACACACACACACACACACACACAGAGAGAGAGAGAGAGAGAGAGAGAGAGAGAGAGAGAGAGAGAGAGAGAGAGAGAGAGAGAGAGAGAGAGAGAGAGAGAGAGAGAGATCGTGTAAGAAAAAGGAGAGAGAAGAAATCGAAGGGGGAAGATGGATGAGGAGAAAAAAGGAGAAGACATGAGCGACAGAGAGAGAGAGAGAGAGGTCGTGCAAAAGGGAGACAAAGGGAGAGAGAGAAACATTCCTAAGAGATCGGAGAGAAAGCTGGCAGGAAAGAATGAGAGGACAAAAAATAAATGAAAAACGCGAAAAGAATTTACCTTCCAAATAATATCAACAGTGAAGTGAAAGTTTATATATACCAAAGAATGTAAAGTATGCCAACAATATTTAGGAATTTTTAGGTAGATACAAAAACATATTAAAAAAAAAAAAAATACGAAATAACGTACAACCTCTTATATTTAAGTTCATTAGAAAAATAGAATAAAATAAAATAAAATAAGTGAAATAAAAATATAGCTAACAATAACATTGATATTTAAATGAAACTGCATAATCGAAAAGGTTAATGAAATATCTAACCTACGGTATATCATTCTCATATTAAATAGTCAATCTTACATACGGTATTCGCACTCCCATTCCCACACACACACACACACACACACACATACACACGATATATACCTTATGTGTAGGGTCTCTCTCTCTCTCTCGCTCGCTCTCTCTCTCTCTCTCTCTCTCTCTCTCTCTCTCTCTCTCTCTCGATATATACCTTATGTGTAGGATTTTCTCTCTCTCTCTCTCTCTCTCTCTCTCTCTCTCTCTCTCTCTCTCTCTCTCTCTCTCTCTCTCTCTCTCTCTCGATATATACCTTATGTGTAGGATTTTCTCTCTCTCTCTCTCTCTCTCTCTCTCTCTCTCTCTCTCTCTCTCTCTCTCTCTCTCTCTCTCTCTCTCTCTCGATATATACCTTATGTGTAGGATTTTCTCTCTCTCTCTCTCTCTCTCTCTCTCTCTCTCTCTCTCTCTCTCTCTCTCTCTCTCTCTCTCTCTCTCTCTCTCTCTCTCTCTCTCATGTTCATCCAAGCGAAGTTTCAATGTCACCAGAAAATAACCCTGCCACCCACATCTCTGCACACACACACACACACACACACACACACACACACACACACACACACACACACACCTCACTGTTGATTTTTCTGACCCACACACACACACAGACACACACACAATCGCATCTCTCACTTTTCCCTTCTCTGACACACACACACACACACACACACATAAATACACACACACAAACACACATATACACACACACACACAAGGTC
>JAWQEG010006451.1:0-12500 GCA_033782935.1 Petrolisthes cinctipes
CTTTTAGTAATAAATATTTACTTACACACACACACACACACACACACACACGTCAAAAAACTCGTAAATACACACACAAGTCATAGAACTCGTAAATACACACACACACAAACATACACACAAACACACACATTAAAGAACTCGTAAATACATACACACACACGTCAAAGAACTCGTAAATACACACACACACACACACACGTCAAAGAACTCGAACAAACACACACATACACGAGCATTATCTTTCTCTATCACACACGAACGAATGTCAAGGACCCGGGTTCGAATCTACGAGAAAACGTCTGGGATTTTTCAGAGGTGAACTGGGTTCAGCTGTTCGTCAATTATCCTGGCTACACCGACGCGTCAAGAAAATATCCCCAACATCGTCGTCAACTCACAACATAGAAGATGGCAGACCATATTCCAAGATGCTGTGAGTGACGGTGTAGCTGCTCTCTCCTGATAGTGACGTGTATAAATAAGGTGTCGTCAACTAGTGGGGCAGAAGAGAAGCTACGGTACCAACATCACCACCAAGCTCCACTGTCTCATCTGGTGCAACACCCAGTAATCTCGGGGCCTCTCAAGAGTCACGGGCTACTGATAGCCGACAGTCCCGAGGTTGAGGTATAGAAAAAAAAAAAAATGTGTAACCCTTTTAATTTGAAGTTCATATTCTCTTCCTTTCCCTTTACTATCCCTCCCTTCTTCCCCTATCTCTGTTTTATCATCTGATGTACAGTCACCAGCACTAATAAGTATACAGGTGTGTTTGGAATACCTAGAGACAGTAAATAAATGCACAATAAAAGATCTCCATTGGAATTACTTCGTTGGTGAGTTTGTCCTGTTCAAAGCTTCAACCAGAGCTGTAAACGTATTAGTGCTCGTTACTGTTTCTCTTTGCCTGGTATTTTTCACAACCATGTCTAGCTAAATTGTAGTCAGAAAATTAGAGATAAGCGAGTCCTCCAAATATTGCCATGAAACACACACACACACACACACACACCTATATAGAAGGAGTTTGTTTCGTGGCATGGTCAGGAGGAATCAGAAGCCTCCAATTTAAACACACACACACACACCTATTTGGAAGGAGCTTGTTTGTTTCGTGGCATGGTCAGTAGGAATCAGAAGCCTCCATTTTACACACACACACACACACACACACCTATATGGAAGGAGTTTGTTTCGTGGCATAGACAGCAGGAATCAGAAGCCTCCAATTTTCACACACACACACACACCCACCTATATGGAAAGAACTTGTTTCGTGGCATGGTCAGGAGGAATCAAAAGCCACCAAGTCTCATACACGATCACAGGGTCCTTAATTAACTATAGCCTTTCCTATTAGGTATTAACTTTTGGAGACAGGATTTCCTCGCCCACTCACTCTTATATTAAACTTTACCAGGTGAACAAAGTAGAGTATGTAAGTATACAGAGAGAGAGTGTGTGTGTGTGTGTGTGTATAAGAGAGAGAGAGAGAGAGAGAGAGAGAGAGAGAGAGAGAGAGAGAGAGAGAGAGAGAGAGAGAGAGAGAGAGAGAGTTACAAGGAGTTACAAGGAAAAGAAGTACCCTAGGGGACCTTACGATCCATACAAAGAGGGTACCTGTGGGTTTAGTTGCGCAAGTAGGCGACCATCCTCGAATGTGTCATGTGATACCATCAAGGAACACTCGCACAACGGCTTAAACACCTAGACGGTGGTTTAAGGCTTTGTCTAATCTGGACTTGAACTGATCCACAGAGTTGCTGTTGACTACATCAGCAGGAAGCGCGTTCCAAGTACCGCAGATGCTGTATGTAAAGAACTTACCACACAGATCACGGTTGTATCGCTTCAGTTCAAGTTTGTAGCCATGATTCCTGGTTGTGCCCTCACTGAGTTGGAAAATGTCCCTGTAATCTACATTGTCAAAGCCTCGTAGTATTTTAAACACTTCGATAAGCTGACCACGCAGTCTCCGGGTTTCCAAAGAGAACAGGTCGAGTTCTACCAACCGATCTTTATAGCTCTTGTGTCTAAGAGAGGGTATAAGTTTGGTTGCCCTGGCTTGCACTCGTTCCAATCTAGCGATATCCTTCCGGTAAGAAGGACTCCAAAACTGGACTGCATACTCCAGGTGCGGTCGGACAAGGGAATTGTACAGACAAAGTACTATCTCCTTGTTCCGGTATCCAAACTGTCGCTTTATGTACCCTAACATCCTTTGGGCTTTCTTCTCAGCCTCAATACACTGCTTTGAGAACTTGAGGTCGCTGGTGATAGTTACACCCAAGTCTTTCTCAGTATCAGTGCTTACGAGAGCATTGCCCTTAAGGTTATACTCTGTTCGGGGGTTTCTGTGGCCTATATGCATAACTTTGCATTTGTTCACGTTAAATGGCATTTGCCACGTGTCAGACCACTCCCCGATCTTCCTAAGATCTTCTTGTAAGCGGGTAGTATTTCCTTCTTTCGCAACATTCATACCAAGCTTAGTATCATCGGCGAATTTGGAAATCTTGGCAACCATGTCACCATCCACGTCATTAACATAGATGATAAACAGTAGTGGTCCCAGAACAGAACCTTGGGGAACACCGCTAGTAACGGGCACCCACTCTGAAGCCTGTCCATTCACTACCACCCGCTGCCGTCTGTCACTTAGCCAGTTCTCTATCCAATTTGCCACATTTCCGTCTATGCCCAGTGCACGCACTTTCCGAAGGAGGCGGCGGTGGGGTACCTTATCAAAGGCTTTCTGAAAGTCTAAGTAGACAACATCGACCGCTTTATCCCGATCATGCTCACTGAAAACAAAATGGAAGAATTCCACCAGATTTGTGAGGCATGACCGGTGCTGCCGGAACCCATGCTGGGAACCCCTCAGTAGCAAATTTGATTCTAAGTGTGCTGTTATTTTGTCCACCATGATGCTCTCCATGAGTTTACAGACTATCGAGGTTAAACTGATGGGTCTGTAGTTTGACGGTTGGCTAGCATCTCCCTTCTTGAAGATAGGAGTCACCTCTGCCTCACGCCAGTCTCTAGGAACGCATCCAGTCTGGATTACCCTGTTGAAGACCATGCACAGAGAGAGAGAGAGAGAGAGAGAGAGTGAGTGTGTGTGTGTGTGTATGTAATAGAGAGGGAACGTGTGTGTGTAAGAGAGAGAGAACGTGTGTTTGTGTGTGTGTGTATAAGAGAGAGAGAACGTGTGTGTGTGTTTGTGTGTGTGTATAAGAGAGAGAGAGAACGTGTGTGTGTGTGTGTATAAGAGAGAGAAAACTTGTGTGTGTAAAGGCCCGTCCACACGATCGAGCAGCGCTCGCGAACACAAGCAAGCTGTTTGCCTGTCGACGGGCTTACCGCTTGTGTTCGCGAGCACACCAGCAAACTGCCCGTGCTGGTGGTGGTTCGAGTTCACCGAACACTGTGGCTACCCAGTAGTACTAACTCGACCGTGACCAGTAGTATGACATCACTGCCACACACACACGAGGTTTCCTATGGAGCCAAGGGGCCGTGGTTGTCAGTATTTTCGCTGGCAATCGAGTAACATGTGAAATGTATTTGGGTCCATTCTCATGTACTTTATGAAGTCATTCGTATTCCCAACTTTTAATTCCCGTAATATTGTCACATGACTTCCCAACTGTTTCCTTTTAATTAGCCAGTCTTTACACCATTTGACTTTCTGCACTGTGTTCTTTTTCTTCCTCACGTACATAGCAATTATTATGCTAAACAGCGCTATACACTTGCGTTCCTTCTTATTAGGCACCGTAGTTATCATACCGGTACGCTCACGACTCAGTCAACCACCTGCTCTGGCTCCTGCCCGCCTGTGACTGGTCAGACACAGACACCGACACGTTCGTTTGGACACCACGACAAGTGTGCCCGCCACGAACACAAGCGGTAAGCCCGTCAACAGGCGAACAGCTCGCTTGTGTTCGCGAGCACTGCTCAATCGTGTGGACGGGCCTTAAGAGAGAGAGAACGTGTGTGTGTGTGTATAAGAGAGAGAGAGAGAGAGAACGTGTGTGTGTGTGTGTGTGTATAAGAGAGAGATAACGTGTTAGTGTGTGTCCATCGTCTTGGTCAATACCCACGTTTTATAATCATAACCATAATAATACCCACGTTTTATAACAGCAAGTCTAAACTTACATATTTTACAAATACTCTTCCTGTGTCTGTGTGTGTGTGTGGGTGGGTTTTTTTTTTTTTTTTTTTATAGAGTAACGTTGTTTATCATCAGTTCTTTATTCCTTCTATGTATGTATGTATGTATGTATGTATGTATCACTTCACCCTCACTGTTCATCACAGATAAAAATACTTTAATTAAGGGACCCTGTGATATAGTAAACAAATTGGAAATAAATGAGTCCTCCAAATATTGCCATGAAACACACACACCTATATGGAAGGAGTTGGTTTGTTTGGTGGCATAGACAGGAGGAATCAGAAGCCTCCAATTTACACACACACACACACCTATATGGAAGGAGCTTGTTTGTTTCGTGGCATGGTCAGGAGGAATCAGAAGTCTCCAATTTACACACACACACACACACACACACAAACACACACACACCTATATGGAAAGAGCTTGTTTGTTTCGTAGCATAGACAGGAGGAATCAGAAGCCTCCAATTTTCCTACACGATCACAGAGTTCTTAATAAACAAAGGAGGACTGATAATAAAACATTGATCTGCAAAAAAAAATTGCAAACTTTTTGTGTTTATTAAATCACAGGTTACAATCAAAGCAAATAATTCCAACAAATTATTGCCAGCAATATCAGGCCACAATTATTTTTTACTCATCTGGCATTATTTCCTGGCATACTTTGAGTGAATCAAGGTACGCGAACACGCACACGTGTTCGCGCCACGTGCAGAGAAAAACACAACATACAGCCTTCCACACTACACACCAAAGGGTCGTAAGCCTTGGGGGTGAAGCAGAGTGCGTGGGGCGAACAATGCTGGTGGCCGTCAGGGGACACCCACACAGTACACCCCGAAGAGGCACATAAGGCACGAGTAGACTGCGGGGGAAAAAATTCACAAAAAAGGGGTTAACACGTGAAGCCACGCGTACAAAGACACACACAAAAATAATAGGACACGGGCAGAGGGGGATAGCAAGCCCCCTCAGACCCGGTAACAAACCCCAAACAAAACCCCCACACGCACCAACCCGGGAAAAAACCCCGAAAGGCAAAAAAAAAAACCCGCGGGGGCGGGGAAAACCCCCCCGGTCTGCAGGCCCCCAAAGGAGAGGCACAGACAGCCTGAGGGGCAACTCCCAGGGTAACAGGCACACTGGGAAAACACCAGAAAAAAAAAAAAAAAAATACGCTGGGAAGGGGAAACGAGAACCTGGGCACAAACCTCGCTCCCCGCACCCCACGTAACACTAAACCACACTCGGAGGAAACATCAATAAGGGGCTAAGTAGCCCTACACCCGCACCACATGGGGAGGTAAGTGCCCCACGTGGGGAGGAAAAAAACTCGCTAACACCAAAAAACCCCGAGGAAAAATACACCAAATGACGTGTACTAGTGGCAGGAGGAAGGGAGAAAGGGCAGGGAAGGGGAAAAAACCCCGAAAAGGAGCCCCCAACATACCAGGCAGCCTGAGGGGCAAAACCCCAGGAACACCACACTGGGAAAAAACAAAAACACACTTAAAAAACACGCAAGGGAGAGGAAGGGAGAACCTGGGCACAATTCTCACTCCCCACAACCCGCGAGGGCTTACACAAAACATGGGGAAGGCACAAGAGGGCTTAAAAGCCCCCACACACACACCACGTGGGGAGGCAAGGGCCCCACGTGGGGAAGCTAACCTCGCTAAAAACCTAAAAAAATACCGAGGAAAACACACCAAATAAGCGTCCTAGTGGCAGGAGGAAAGGTGAGAGGGGTAAGGAAGGAGAAAACTCCGAAAAAGGAGGCCCAAAAGAGCCCCCTCCACTAGGAAGAAAAATGAATCAGCCCTAGAAAAAGAAAAAAAACCCACACTAACACCCTATAACTCCTAAAACACACACACACACAAACACATCTGCAAAGCAGGCAAGCCACTAGAACACAAAAGAAACGATAGCAGGAACACGTGACACAATACCATAGCGTAGCAGCGAGGAGCGTAGATGTTGACAGGTATGTGTTCCGCGACAGAGTGACCGAGCGGCGACCTGCGGGGGAGCGGGCTTAATACCTCATCACGCCACCACCAGGTGGCTCCACTATCAGTACAGCGCCAGATTTGAATTTTAATTTACTTCTGATGATCGTCACGGAATAGACCCTTCTAGCCCAGATTATGCCTATACGGGGCCTGGGCTGGAGAAGGGGTGTATTCTATAGCAAATCCAGCTGTGCTGGTTCCACTATACCAATAATTACACATTGAACAATGATATACTAAATTCCAACATAAACCAAGAGTAAACAATAATAACAAGAACAGAATGAAATACTCTTCCCCTTCCAAAACACAGTCAGTGTTATCCCTATCTATGGTACACATAAAATATACACAATACAAAATCAAAATGAGGAGACAACTTTACCCAAACCAGCTGATAACACAGTACAATCCTTGCTCGTCTACTCCCGCTCCACTCTGTACCTCTCGGGCAAGAGAACACACCTCACTGTTGTATGAATGAGACTAATTAAGAAATAAATTTCTGCTCTATTTATACCAAATGTTTGAAGCCCGGCTGTCTTATTCAGTGTCTTAAAGGTAATTTGGAGTGATTCGGGAGTAGAGGAGTCAACTGGAATGGAGTGAAGATCAAAACATTCGATCTATCTCATAGAGTTGAACATATCTCATGGAATTTGAACAGATTATAGGATACGATATGTCGGAGTACAGGACCAGCGTCATGACACCTTGTTACTGGTTTGTTGGTGCTTGTGTCTGTTTGTGTATGTGTAGGTATCTGTATGTGATGTGTACTTCCTTGTTACTGGTTTGTTGGTGCTTGTGTCTGTTTGTGTATGTGTTGGTATCTGTATTTGATGTGTACTTCCTTGTTACTGGTTGTCTGTTACTTGTGTGTGTGTTTCCTTGTTACTGGTTGTCTGTTACTTGTGTCTGTATGTGATGTGTACTTCCTTGTTACTGGTTGTCTGTTACTTGTGTCTGTTTGTGTGTGTGTTTCCTTGTTACTGGTTATCTGTTACTTGTGTCTGTATGTGTGTGTGTTTCCTTGTTACTGGTTATCTGGTACTTGTGTCTGTTTTTTTTGTTACTGGTTATCTGGTACTTGTGGTGGAATATAAAGAAGGAGAGCCAGCCTACGACACATTGGAGCAAGGTCCTGCATAATGTTAATGTTCACAAAGTAATTCCAAGAGAAGAATAGAATTACAGATATTACAATGGCAAAGAACAAGGTCACTACTTCCAACACCATCACATACTTTGGTACACTCAGGGTTATAGGTCCCCACAACACCAGGCACATCTCCATTGCCTCTGTCGAGTTGTCGTCAAGGTCAAAGTCTGAAATATTAAACACACACGTTGAGTATAAGACAAAAGGAGATATATATAGAGAAATATTTACACCCATGTTCAGTATAAGACAAAAGGAGATAGAGAGAGAAATATCTCAGTCTCGCTCCAGAACAGGTGGAGTGTGGACGTACTCGTGGCGCTCTGCCTCCATTCTCGTTTGTGTTGTTGTTTTGTGTTGTTTTGGAGCTATTGTTTGTGTTTTTGTGTTGTTTGTGAGTTCTTGTTTGTGTGTTGCTGTTTCTGTGGTGTTGCTGGTGTTGTTTGTCTGTTGTGGTTCTGTGTATAGTTTTGTTGTGATTGTCTGTGTGTGTGTGGGTGTGTGTGTGTGTGTCCCTGGCTGATTGAGTGTTTAGTTGTTTGTGTTGTTGTTTCCTTTCCATCTAGGCCTTGCCTGGCCTGATGGAGAGAGCGGATTCCTGCTTGGAGGCCGACTTGGCAATGTCGGAGGAAGACGAGTCTCCAATTGAGGATCACTGGCCTGAGCTGCCTTCTCGCAACCCTCCCCCCCTCTCCTCGGTCACTCCGCAGCACAGGTTGCAGCCGTCCACCTCCTCAACCTCTACCGAGCGACCTGTTGATGCCTCGTCCGACTCCTCGCAGGATTCCGATGGTGTGGACTGTTTACCTCCAGCTGCCAAGACTGCCAAGGGTGCTTCAGCTGTGCACGACGTACCTTCTCTGCCTCACCCTGGTGTTTCTTCTTTGTATACCAACTCCTTGCCCTCGTCCAACCTTCCTGCTTTTGCCCCGAGAGATGCCTATGTCAAACTCTCCTTCTCTCGAAACCCATCTACAGACACAAAGCTGCGTTGGTTGTCTGATGTCAACAGGGCCTTCCAGTTGCAGCGTGAACTGGCTGAAGTCAAGATGGCTGCTGTCACCTCCCGGTTTGTCTACATCTCTAGGAAGCGTCAGGACATCATTGATAGAGCGAAGGCTGGTGAATTTTTATCTCTGCCTCTCATTCTTGAAGACTCACCTGAGAGGCCTCGTAAGTTCCCCAGCTACATCCTCACCCGTTTTCCTATTGATGTTGACCCGAAACTTGCCAAAGGATACCCTGGTGTGTACTTTGCCCGTCGTTTTTTCCTAGATGGTTCCCCCATTAGCCGTATTGTTGTTGTCTGGAGTCAACCCGATCCACCTCCAAATGAGATTTCCTTTGATTTCCTCCCTTGTCTTCCACCGTGTGAGGTGAGGAAACTTCATAATGACCAGCCTTGGTGCTACAGGTGCTGGGGAGTTGGGCATATCTCCCGGTACTGTTCTGCCAGGCCGAAGTGTGCATGGTGTGCGGCCGACCATGATTCCAAGACGTGTCCTGTCAGGGGTGAACCATCACGTCCTGCTGCCTCCACCTCTGAGCCTTCACCTCCTGAAGATACGTCTCGATGGAAGTGTCCACGATGCCTTCAGCCAGGGGTTAACGTGTGGCATGGATGTACTCGACGTAAGGTCCAGGCTCGTGTCTCTACTATTGCTCCGCCTCCACCACCACCACCACCACCACCACCTCCCCAGTCTGCTCCTCCTACCAACCCTGCCTCACCTCCAGACCTGGCCCTCCGCAAGTCTGTTGCTACCCTCATGGCACGATGTACGGCTCTTGAAAACCGCTTTTCTGCCCTTGAAGCCAGGATTGATGGGCTGGTTGCCGCTCAGGCTGCCAATGACTCCAAACTCTCCACCTTGGTCGAGGCTCAGCAGGCCATCATCTCAACTGTCACTACCCTTACCGAAAAGATGGATACTGTTGCATCTCGCCTTGAAAAGCTTTTCGAGTCAGTCCCTTCTCCTGGTCCATCTTCTTCTTCAGGTCGCTCATCTGCCCCCACTCACCGGACTTCTACCTCCAAATACAGAGTTCGCTAGTGATTGCCGGCTGGATGTCATCTCCTGGAATGTATGTGGTATCACCAGTTATGCTAAGCTCACTCAACTCAAGGCCTATGTTTTTCGTCATCATCCCAGTGTTATTTTTCTCTAGGAAGCATTTCCAGGACGGCCGCTCACTCTTGGGCAAGCTCCTCCCCTCTCAGGTTATGTGCCATATGTTCATCTGGTAAGGAATGGTCTCCTGACTTACATACATAGCTCCTTGCCACATCGCCTTCTCCGTACCTCCACTGATCCTGACATGACCTTTCAGCTATTTGAGGTTCTACCTGGGAATGGAGTACTCCAACTATGTAATGTCTATTCTGCCTATGTCTATTTTAATGCTCGGCATTCTGATTTGGGTGATGGTACTGGCTCTATTAATCGTAATGGTGTTCGTCTCCTTTCATACATCCGCAAGCATCATCTGACACACTGGGACACTGGTGGTGCCCCTCATTGCCGGGGAGGTACTCTGGATTACATCCTCTCGTCTGGCCTGATAGCATCTCAGGTCCAGTGCTTCTCCGTGCCAGACTTATTCTCTGATCACATTGCTCTTCGGTTTTATTATTCTCTAACTGCTGGGTCAGGTGCTTCAGCCACTCGTTTGCGTATTACTGTGCCCCCTAAATATTGCCCGACTTACATCTTATTTATGGCCCATGTATTCCCTACATTTGACATATCATCAGCTGAACAGTTGTACTCTGATCTTGTATCTGCTACTCATGACTTTTATAGGCTATACGTCTCCCGGCCACACCTCCAGCATCGCCATACTGCCCACTCCTGGACGCTGGATGCACGTATACAGGAGGCAAAGGAGGAGGCTGAACGTGATGGCCTATTGTTTCAAGCCAACCCAACCCCTGACCTACTCCATCGTTACCAGATATCTAGGGACACTTTAGTTGCCCTGCAGGAGTGTGCTCACACTGAGTCTTGGCAGCGGTTCACGGACAGCATCAACCAGCAAACAAGTGTGGCTTCTATGTGGCACCTCATCCGTCGGGTTGTTAAAAAGACACCGGCCACTGCTCGTCATCACACTCCTGCCGACTATGCCAAACAACTTGTTGATGCCTGGTCAGAACAATCTACCCCAGCCAGTCTACCCATCCACATGCAAGATGCACTCGCTTCCCGTGCTGCTGTCCATCGGCCATGTCTAATGTCTGCTCTGTTACAAGATGATGACGATGATGCAGAGGAGATAACTGAGGAGGAGTTGCGCCATGCTCTCTCTCGGGGTAGAGCTTCTTCCCCTGGTGATGATGGTATTACTTATGCTGTGCTGCGCCTACTTCAACAAGTTCCTGGGAACCCTCTACTTCGACTGTACAATCTTTGTCTTCGTGACGGTTGTGTACCACGAGCCTGGACCAGCAGCACAATAATACCCATCCCTAAGCCCGGCACTGCGAAGTTCAGGCCTATTTCCCTTACTTCCTGTTTCTGTAAGGTTATGGAGTGAATCTTACTCAATCGTCTCATGTACAGACTGCAGGATCGCCTTTCTCCATGGCTGTTTGGTTTCCTTCCCCAGCGGAGCACACATCACTGCCTAGTCGACCTGTACTCTCGCCTTTCCAGGGACAGTGTGGTGGCCTTCATTGACCTTCGAAGTGCCTTCGATGTTGCTAATAGAGACGTCATTTTGGATCAACTGGTTGACTTTGGGATAAGGGGTAATCTACTACGGTGGATTCGGGGTTACCTGAGTAACAGGACCTCCTGTGGGTTTTTCAGTGGTGCACTCAGTCCTTTGCGCAGTTTTCATCTTGGTACGCCTCAAGGTGGTGTTCTCAGCCTATTGTTATTTAATATTCTGATGCATCGGTTGCTCACTTCTCTCCCTGATATTCCTGGAAATACAATTACGTGCTATGCTGATGATATCTGTGTTCATTCTACCTCATCAAGGGATCTCCAGCGGTTTCTTGACTCCTTCTCTGTGGCCTCCTCTCACTGTGGCATTATTGTCTCCCCAAATAAGAGCAGAATATTCACCTGCCGCCTTCCTCAAGCTCAGCCAGTGTTCACCATTGGAGGGACTGTCATTCCCATGTGTTCCCAGTACTGCTACCTGGGTGCGCCAGTCAATATTTGGCCGATTGTCCCTGCCAGACCTCAAGACCATCCCATTGTCCAGGACTTATTGGGTCGTCTCCAGCGCCGACTTACACCACTTCAATGGCTATCTAACAACTCCTCGGGCATCTCCATCCCAGTAGCCAGGACCATCTATATTGCTTTTATCCGTTCAGTTGTTGATTACCTTTCCCCTGCTCTGATTCAACTTCCTAGGGCTACTCTGGAAACTTTAGAAAAATTTCAAAATAGAGCAATGAGAATAATTCTCGGCTGTCCAATATCGACCAGGATAGTGAACATGCAGCATGAGTTGCGTCTTCCCCCATTAGTGGAGAGAATTTATTCTAATGTTACTTGCTTCACTGTCAAGTGCCTCCATTTCCCACATCTTTCACCCCATTACTCTCAGTTAGTCAGGACTTCTCTTAGACCAAACTACCCGGTCCCTCCCATACTGCCTGCTGGACGTACTCTTATAAGGTCTGTTTCCTCTGTGCTCCGTGGTCTTAATATAGATATAATGGTTGCAGACGTCCCCCCAGGGCCCCCTCCATGGATGCTACCAACACCTGATGTGAGCTTTACACCTACTTTCAAGTCGGAGCTGCCTTCTCTACAGCGGCAGTTGGCTCTGGAATACATAGAAACAGTGACTTCCTCCATCACAGATCCATACTGCCTCTACACTGATGGCTCATTGCAGGTGGATGGTGCAGCAGGTTGTGCTGTTTTCTCGCCTGACCTGGAGTCACCTCCAGGGGGCTGGGTTGGCCGTCGTCTCTGTAACCACTCTAGCTCAACATTGTGTGAACTGTATGCCATTCTGGATGCTGTTAGTGTTGTTTGTCAACGTGGAGTGAATGCTGCCATTTTTTGTGACTCCAAACCTGCCCTTCATTCCCTCTCTAGTGTTCAGCCCACACACTCTACTGTTATTCAGCAGATTTTATCGTTTTTGGCCTTATTGCGTCA
>JAWQEG010006451.1:17500-24731 GCA_033782935.1 Petrolisthes cinctipes
TATTGTTAAGGACCTCACCAGCTACCTTATGCCGTGTGAGAAGGGAGGCTTTGGAACCTCCTAAAACAACGCCTTTTAACGCTCACAGGTTTCGAAAGGGCTGAGATTGAAGGGATCTCAGGCGTGTGGGGTACGAGTAATGGAGATGCCTCAGGACCCCCGTAGGTATTCTCTTAGATTAATAAGCCTGACCAGCTCCCTGTGACCGTTCTTAGGTGCCTAAAGGCTCGACTGCTCTTTGGTGAGAGAGCTTTCGTGCCTCGCTGGCTGCCAGGCCAGTAAAAGATCTCGGATTAAGTCGTGGACATTTAGTTTTACTATTTGCTTTAACTTTGGCCGCAGATGGAGGATTAGTAGGGATTAGTAGGACGACGGTTACACTTCAAGCACCCCTGTCGAAAAATCAGAGTCCCATTTACTTAGGACTCTTGTGCTGCTCAGTTGGGAGCTGCGGCACGATTGGGGCCGTCCGGCCCAGGGGAGACCTTAGGGTTGGTGTGCTTGGCTCATAAGGTTTCTGTTGGCCGAACGACCGAAAACCTTCTGGAAGTAGGTGGACGAGACTTATGCGAGACCAAATCACATTACCCTTTCTTTTGTATTATTGGTCTTAAATTGAATTAGAGCGAGATGACTGGTCCATCAGCAAGAAAATTTACATGTACTACATGCAAGGTGTACCGCTGGTGTGAGGACTTCAGTGGGAGGAGTGCGAGCGACCTAGACTCCTCGAGTGTCTGCGACTTTTGCAAACTCGAGGAGAGGTTGATGAAGCACATCTCACTGCTCACGAAGGAGAACAACTCCCTAAAGGAGGAAGTTCTCTGAATGGACTCACAGAGGTGTGACTGCCATGTGAGAGACAAGGCAGTCCAAGGAGCTTCTTCACCGGAGAGCTCCACCACGGCGGTAAAGACCAAGAAGAAGAAGAACAAGAAGAAGAACAAGAAGAAGAACAACAACAATGAAGAGGGAAAAGAGACTGCAGAAGGAAAAGAGACTGCAGAAAAGTGTGATGGAAAAGAGGAGGGGAATATGGAGAAGGGAGAAAAACCCAAGAAGACAGTTGAGGAGGGATTAGAGGAAAGTGAGGAATCAAATAAGAAGGAAAAGAAAATGAAGAAGGAAAAGAAGACGAAGAAGAAGCAACCTGGAGGAAGTGACGAGCCCGGCAGGAATTCAAAACACTCTCGGGTTCCTCACAAGGCATCTCATGCTCCTACCAAGGAGAGGCCTGTGGATATACACATTGTAGATGATTCCCAAGCACGAGGGCTGCAACCCCTAATGGCAGATCGCCTTCACACTTCTGTGAAGGTGAATTGTTTGCCAGGTTGTGGCAATGCTGACCTCCGAAAGGAAGCTGAGAGGATCCAAACGTCCAGATCTGCTGTCATTGCACTCATGGTGAGTGGTAATGACATCTACCTGAGAAATGGTAGAGTAGGCATGACCGAAGGAGTCCTCTCGGATGTGCTCGGTGCAGTAGATGACTGTGGGTTAAAAACCCGCAGAAGGGTAGTTGTTGGCATGCTCCCAAGGAGAGGCCCTTTAGGGACTGCTCTGTCAAAGAACATTGCAGTAAATCAGCGCCTGGCTGATTTGTGTACTGCCAAGGGGGTGTTCTTTGTGGACCCCTACACCTCACTCTTTGGTAGAGACGACCTCTACCAGAGGGATGGCACACATCTCTCACCAAAGGGGAAAGAAGTGCTTTCCAAATTAATGGAAGACGCCGTCCGACGATGTCTCAGGAGCACTCGACCGAGCGTGGAGGAGAGCCCTCGTCGCTATGCTAGAGTGACCCCAGAGAAGACATTCGCTGAGATCCTGAAGAAGGATATCCCCAGCACTACCAAGACAATGACCAAATCGGGAAACGGAGGAGTATAGGGAGCCCTGCAGTTGGGGGTTCCCTGAAGGTTCTATTGTTCAACGCCAGGTCCATCCGAAACAAGTTTTTGGAACTGCGGGCCCTCGTTGCGACGGAGGAACCCGAAATGGTGGCCATAACGGAGTCATGGTTGAGAACCTCAGACAGAGATCTTGAAGGGGAATTCGTGATTCCAGGCTACCAACTCTTCCACAAAGATAGAGAGGACAGAGGGGGAGGTGGTGTGCTGTTGTATGTAAAGAACTCCATCAAATCGATGACCTGCAACATCACATCGAACCACGAGCTCCTTGGAGTTGACCTAGAAATAGGCACTGCAAAATACAGAACCCTGCTGCTTTATAGACCCCCTGGACAACTCAATGAGATGGACAGGGACCTATACCAGTTGCTGGGTGAACTAGTGGACGGCAGGGTGTGCATCCTTATGGGGGACTTCAACACACATGTTGACTGGGAAACCAGAGAGCCCTCTGCCGAGAACACACCACTCTTGGAGTTTGTAAATGATGAATTCCTCACTCAATGGGTAAGGGAGCCAACAAGAGGTGCTAACATACTCGACTTGGTCCTCACCTCCGAGGATGACATCATTCAAGACCTCTCTGTAAACGAAGAAATAGGCGGAAGCGATCACAAGCTCATAAGATTTTCAGTCAAGTCCCTAATATGGAGACCGTGACCATGGTGCATAGAAAATTAGACATGGGGAGAGCGAACTTTGCAGGTCTTCGTGAAAGCATTGCTGAAATGGAACTAGAGGAGGGAGAGAGTGCTGATGATCTGTGGAGGTCATTCTTGTCTTCCTTCATGGAACTTCAGTCGCGCTTTATTCCTCTGAAGGGAACAGGTCAGAAGTTCATTCAACCTAAGTGGTTTAATCGGGAAATCCGTAACCTACTAAGGGAGAGGAGAACTGCGTATCATCGAGCGAAGGCATCTGGGGACTTTGACGGTCATAGAAGACTGAATCGAAACGTGAAGTCCAAAATAAGGGCGGCTAAGCGTGCTGAGGAGGTCCATGTGGCTAGACTCTGCAAAGAGAACCCCAAGGAGTTTTTCAGTTATGTGAATGGCCGTAAACCAATCCGACGCAGGATCGGTCCCTTGGTGAATGAGGATGGAGCATCGATGCACTCTGATGCAGAAAGTGCTAACCTCTTAAATGAGTACTTCTCTTCAGTGTTCTCTGAGGAGAGTGGTCCCATTCCCGAACCTTTGGACTCCTTCAGTGAGAAGTTGGAGTCAATGGTCTTCACCGAAGAAGAAATCGAGAGAAAAATAATCAAATTAAAAGCAAACAAGTCCCCCGGTCCGGATGGGTTCTTACCTAGAGTGTTGAAAGAAGTGCATGGTTAAGTATCACGGCACCTGTGCATGGTATTCAACAGGGTAATCCAGACTGAATGCGTTCCTAGAGACTGGCGTGAGGCAGAGGTGACTCCTATCTTCAAGAAGGGAGATGCTAGCCAACCGTCAAACTACAGACCCATCAGTTTAACCTCGATAGTCTGTAAACTCGTGGAGAGCATCATGGTGGACAAAATAACAGCACACTTAGAATCAAATTTGCTACTGAGGGGTTCCCAGCATGGGTTCCGGCAGCACCGGTCATGCCTCACAAATCTGGTGGAATTCTTCCATTTTGTTTTCAGTGAGCATGATTGGGATAAAGCGGTCGATGTTGTCTACTTAGACTTTCAGAAAGCCTTTGATAAGGTACCCCACCGCCGCCTCCTTCGGAAAGTGCGTGCACTGGGCATAGACGGAAATGTGGCAAATTTAATAGAGAACTGGCTAAGTGACAGACGGCAGCGGGGTGGTAGTGAATGGACAGGCTTCAGAGTGGGTGCCCGTTACTAGCGGTGTTCCCCAAGGTTCTGTTCTGGGACCACTACTGTTTATCATCTATGTTAATGACATGGATGGTGACATGGTAGCCAAGATTTCCAAATTCGCCGATGATACTAAGCTTGGTATGAATATCGCGAAAGAAGGAAATACTACCTGCTTACAAGAAGATCTTAGGAAGATCGGGGAGTGGTCTGACACGTGGCAAATGCCATTTAACGAGAACAAATGCAAAGTTATGCATATAGGCCACAGAAACCTCCGAACAGAGTATAACCTTAAGGGCAATGCTCTCGTAAGCACTGATACTGAGAAAGACTTGGGTGTAACTATCACCAACGACCTCAAGTTCTCAAAGCAGTGTATTGAGGCAGAGAAGAAAGCCCAAAGGATGTTAGGGTACATAAAGCGACAGTTTGGATACCGGAACAAGGAGATAGTACTTTGTCTGTACAATTCTCTTGTCCGACCGCACCTGGAGTATGCAGTCCAGTTTTGGAGTCCTTCTTACCGAAAGGATATCGCGAGATTGGAACGAGTGCAAGCCAGGGCAACCAAACTTATACCCTCTCTTAGACACAAGAGCTATAAAGATCGGTTGGTAGAACTCGACCTGTTCTCTTTGGAAACACAGAGACTGCGAGGTCAGCTTATCGAAGTGTTTAAAATACTACGAGGCTTTGACAATGTAGACTACAGGGACATTTTCCAACTCAGTGAGGGCACAACCAGGAATCATGGCTACAAACTTGAACTGAAGCAATACAACCGTGATCTGTGTGGTAAATTCTTTACATACAGCATCTGCGGTACTTGGAACGCGCTTCCTGCTGATGTAGTCAACAGCAACTCTGTGGATCAGTTCAAGTCCAGATTAGACAAAGTCTTAAATCACCGTCTAGGTGTTTAAGCCGTTGTGTGAGTGTTCCTTGATGATTTTCATATGATACATTCGAGGACGGTCGCCTACTTGCGCAACTAAACCCACAGGTACACTCTTTGTATGGATCGTAAGGTCCCCTAGGGTACTTCTTCTTTCCTTGTAACTCCTTGTAACTCTCTCATGCCTTCTTTTCCACCTTCTCTCTCTCTCTCTCTCTCTCTCTCATGCATTCTTTATCCACCTCTCTCTCTCTCTCTCTCTCTCTCTCTCTCTCTTCTCTCTCTCTCTCTCTCTCTCTCTCTCTCTCTCTCTGTGTGTGTGTAAAGAGATAGATGTATGAACTAGATGTATATTGGTGTTACTGACCTGTTATGGTGGGAGGTGATATAACACTTGACCACAGTAATCACCGTCATAACACCACACTCTCAGCTTCTTGTAAGGGAAGCCAACCACACCCTCGGGGACACTGTTGGTCAGCTGCAAAGACTTTGTTGATTCCCTTCCTCTTCTTGGTGTACCTTCACCCACCACTCTGTAATCTGTAACACCATCAACACCATTAGTTTCACACACACACACACACACACACACACACACACCATTTGTAATCTGTAACACCATCAACACCATTAGTTTCACACACACACACACACACACACCACTTTGTAATCTGTAATACCATCAACACCATCGGTTTCACACACACACACACACACACACACAGATACATTAGACCTTCATCCACCACTTTGTAATTTGTAACACCATCAACACGATTAGTTTCACACACACACACACACACACCACTTTGCAATCTGTAACACCATCAACACTATTAGTTTAACACACACACACACACACACACACACACACACACCGATACATTAGACCTTCAATCCACTACTTTGTAATCTGTAACACCATCAACATCATCAGTTTCACACACACGAACACACACACACATTATACCTTCATCCACCAATTTCTCTCTCTCACACACACACACACACACACACACACACATAGATACATTATCCTTCATCCACCAATTTGTCAACACACATACACACACACACACACACACACACATAATATACCTTCATCCATCATTTTGTAATCTGTAGCACACACACACACACACTCACACACACATTATACCTCTTCATCCACCATATTGTAATCTGTAACACACACACACACGTGTACACACACACACAGATACATTATACCTTTATCCACCCATTTTGTAATCTGTAACACACACACACACACACAATATTCTATAATGAGACGGAATAGTATTAAGTTTCCATAAGAAATATAAACTTGAGTTAGTACATTTAAATCATATAGTTTTATAGTTTTCTTAAAGAGAGAGAGAGAGAGAGAGATGAAGAGAGAAGAGAGAGAGAGAGAGAGAGAGAGAGAGAGAGAGAGAGATTTTGATTTGATTTGATTTGTTTATTGGCCTTAAGAGTTTACAGAATACTGTAATTGGTTTAAGTACATAATATGGCCCTAGTCCATTGAGCCAAGGCTCCCTATGGACGACATGCTAGGTATACATAGTGATTCGTGAGCATTGTAGCTTATACAGGCCTAAACATATTTATAACAAATATGAAATACACTTTATTTATAACATATTCACCCTACTAAATAGTCCCAGCCAATAGTGCTATTAAAATGTAAAGAAAGAAAAAAATAATTATAACTATAATAATCAGTTACTTATAAGTTGTAAATATAACATATAATAATATTATAATAAATGTACTTATAAACAAAGTACTACAATATAATAATAATGATAGTAATAATAAAAGTAATAAAGATAGTAATAAAGATAGTAATAATAATAATAATCTATAATAATAATAATAATAATAATGATGGTAATAATAATAATAATGATGATAGTAATAATAATAATGATGATAGTAATAATAATAATGATGATAGTAATAATAATAATGATGATAGTAATAATATTAATAATGATAGTAATAATAATGATAGTAATAATAATGATAGTAATAATAATAATAATGATAGTAGTAATAATAATACATGATAGTAATAATAATAATAAATGATAGTAATAATAAATTATAGTAATAATAATGATAGTAATAATAATTATAGTAATAATAATAATAATGATAATAGTAATAATAAATATGATAGTAATAATAATAATAAATGATAGTAATAATAAATGATAGTAATAATAATGATAGTTATAATAACGATAGTAATAATAATAATAATTATAGTAATAATAATAATAATGATAGTAATAATAATAATAATAATGATAGTAATAATAATAATAATAGTAATAGTAATAATAATAATAGTGATAATAATAATAGTAATAATAATAATAGTATTAACAATAATAGTATTATTAATAATAGTATTAACAATAATAGTATTATTAATAATAGTATTAACAATAATAGTATTATTAATAATAGTATTAATAATAATAGTATCAATGATAATAGTATCAACAATAATAGTAATAATAATAGTAATAATAATAGTAATAATAATAGTAATAATAATAATAGTAATAATAATAATAGTAATAGAAA
>JAWQEG010006452.1:0-15000 GCA_033782935.1 Petrolisthes cinctipes
CTTCATCCCTCACTTCTCAGCCTCCCCCTCCCTCACTTCTCAGCCTCCTCCTCCCTCACTTCTCAGCCTCCTCCTCCCTCACTCCTCAGCCTCCCTCTCTCTCTCTTCCCAGGTCCCCCTCACTCCTCAGCCCTCCTTACTTCTAGCCCCTCCCCCTCAATCCTCAGCCTCTCCTTATTCTCTAGCCTACCTCCGCTTTAGTCCCAGTCATAGCCCCTCCATAGCCCCAGTCATAGCCCCTCCATAGCCCCAGTCATAGCACCGTCATAGCCCCACCTCACTCGCTAATCCTAGTCCCAATCGGAGCAGCCCTCGTAACACCAATCGCATCCCCAGTTCCTGATGCAGTACCAACCAACCCTCTCACATCTAATCTCAGTCGCGGGGTCATGTGTAAATACAGTGTCACAGCTCTATTTACACACCCGGACACTGCATAGGATCACAGTGGTTCACATTTCTAATAAGTTCCGGTATTTTCATTCACGTTTGGTCTCTGGGGGAGGGGAGGAGAGGGAAGAGGTGGAGTGCCGGCAGTTGGCCAAATTTTCATTGATTTCGGGCTGAACTGGGATTCCCTCATGCAGCAGGCCCACCATCATTAGTATTTAATATGAACCATAATTATAGTGTTATTTCTGTGGTGTTCCCTGTACCTGCCTACCTACCTACCTACCTGCCTGCCTGTGGTCATTTCCTGCTCCACCCACCTCAACTCGTATCATTATTAGCTTCCTCTATACCGTACGTACATTGGGACTATTATATATCATAGGTTAAACACTTATTCTTGTACAATATAATATAGGTAGTGCAAAAATAATAAATAGATATATCAATAATCACCTCCTCATTCGCCTCCCTATAATAGCCTTTTAGTTTTGCTTCTCTACTTATATACTTATCCATCAACTGTATCCGTCTGCCTTACTGTCCTTTTATTTATTTGTTTACCTGTCTGTCTGTCTGTCATTTGTGTTTATATCTGTTATTGTTTGTGTATCTGTCTGTCGTCTATTTATCTATCTATCTATTACTTGAAACTTCCTTCCCAGACAGTCTTTTGCTTCTTCCATTCCTTCTCTGCCCACACGTGAACCTTGACTTTAAAAGTGACATTACGGAGAGGAAGAGAGAGTGAGGAGGGAGGGAGGGAGGGAGGGAAGTGAGAGCGAGGGAGAGTGAGTGCGAGATGGTGAGAGACAGATTCTTGCATATATACATGCCTGTACACATACATGCATACCTATAAATATAAATACATACACCCACATGCATACATTGTCGTTGATACATGCACAAACATACATAATATACATACATACACGAGAACAAACAAACAGACAGACTGACCTAAGATAAAAGAATAAATAATAATAATAAGCATTACTAAAATATACGACCCTTTTCCACTTATTTTCTTCCAGTTGTTTACTAATTGGAGGCAATTGATTCCTCCAAACTACACAGTGAATTCGACAAACTCATTCTAGATCCTGTTTTGTGTGTCAGTGTGGAGGAATCAGTAGCCAAACGTAGAACACATTTTTTTATAATCAATGGAAGAATCTATTCGGAACATACAGTATATTTAATTAAGGGACCCTGTGATGTAGTCAGAAAATTGGAGATAAATGTGTCCTACAAATATTGCCACGAAACACCACCTTTATGTATAAGAATCTTGTTTCGTGGCACAGTCAGGAGGAATCAGAATCTTTTCCAATTTTCATACTCGATCACAGGGTCCTTAAGGAAGATGTATGTACAGTGTTGGTATATATTGAAACCACCAAAGTACGCCAGGGAAACAGGACCAAATATACAAAAATAATGGTGTCCTGCGGCTTGGAATACTTTGAAGGAATTATTTGCACCAGAGTAACCAACTAAAAGAGAATTGGTGTCTTTTACCGAGTTAAAATGGTAAAGTGTAAGAAGTTTGTCAGCCATTTAACTCTGGTTCACAGTCGACTTTATACCGGGCAGCATTATTAACGTGCATGACATTTAATCTTTTCGTTAGATTTAGACATCTGATTTTTCGTGTTTGCCAGAGTTGCAAACAAAAAAAATGATACGGTGATTGATCTTTTCTGTCAGTGAACCATTCCTAAATGATTATGCTTGCGCCAGAAAGTTGCATTTGAACTCACGGAAAATTGCTTTGCATCCTTCAGTCCAGCATGCCAATCAATCTTCATCAATTCCAACGAAAAATTACAGCATCATTACTGAAGGACCCTGTGATCGTTGTATGAGTCTTGGTAGCTTCTGATTCCTCCTGACCATGCCACGAAACAAGCTCCTTCAATCTAATTGCATATACAGTATTTGAAGGACTCGCTTACCTCCAATTTTCTGATTATATCACAAGGTCCTTAGCATCTCCAGTTTGGCCTCTTGTTTAGTCGTTAGCGTCACTGCCTCCAAGCTATATATATATATATATATATATATATATATATAATATATATATATATATATATATATATATATATATATTATATATATATATATATATATATATATATATATATACGACATAGATGATCTCAATACTGTCTTGTAAGCTATTCTAACATAGCTGGTCTCAATATAGTCTTACTAACCTTTATAACATAGCTGGTCTTGTAAGTTTTTCTAATATAGCTGGTCTCAGTACAGTCTTAGTAAACCATTCTAACATAGCTGGTCTTGTAAGCTTTTCTAACATAGCTAATCTCAACAATGTCTTATAAACTTATCCTTTTACTCTTACAATACCCGTTTATCGCAAGCCATTCCCAGCTGACACTCCTCTCCACCCACCCTAAAGACTATCACATTATATTATACAGTTCCTCATATGTTTCACCTAAATATATAAATGTTTCATACAATAAATATTTCCTTGGTTTGGAAACTTTTATGAGATATTATATAGCATAAGGCTGCACCGCTCATAACTATCCTAGCCCTAATAATAATAATAATAATAATAATAATAATAATAATAATAATAATAAATACAAGAAATACGTTGAAATAAGACCCACATTAATTCGAACATCTCCTTTCAGTTCCCGTGATTCTATTAAGTTTGTAAATTTAATATCATAGGTTATTTTTAGGAACATTGCTAATACGTCATAGAAAGAATTAATTGTACAGGTATATACAACGTAGGAATATAATGATATTGTTGTAACGCCTAGAAATGATAGAAGTGGTGATAAAAAAAAAAAATAATAAAAAAAAAAATAATAAAAAAAAAAAAATAATAATAATAATAATAAAACTATATAAATTTCCCATTGTTGGTTAATGTGGAGCATCTGATTTCTCCAAACAATTCCAAGCAACAACCAACCAACCATTATTTTTATTCATCTGGTCCTGTTTCCTGGCATATGCTGGAGGAACTAAAGTGCTCTAATGTACCCAAAGTATACTGCTTCCTTTAACTTAAGCGATAAAATAGGTATATAGAATGTGACGTTCCGCTGCCGGCATGTAGGAGAGTCACCCCTCAACCTACACCGTTTTCCTTAAAGACGGTATAGTCGCATGGTGGGCAAGACTCTCTCTCTCTCTCTCTCTCTCTCTCTCTCTCTCTCTCTCTCTCTCTCTCTCTGTGTGTGTGTGTGTGTCTTTTTCTTTCTCTATCACTCTGTGTGTGTGTGTGTGTGTGTGTGTGTGTGTGTGTGTGTGTCTCGCTCTCTCTCTCTCTCTCTCTCTCTCTCTCTCTCTCTCTCTCTCTCTCTCTCTCTCTCTCTCTCTCTCTCTCTCTCATCTCTCTGTATGTGTATGTGTGTGTGTGTGTGTGTGTGTGTGTCTCTCTCTCTCTCTCTCTCTCTCTCTCTCTCTCCTCTCTCTCTCTCTCTCTCTCTCTCTCTCTCTCTCTCTCTCTCTCTCTCTCTCTGTATGTGTGTGTGTGTCTCTCTCTCTCTCTCGTCTCTCTCTCTCTCTCTCTCTCTCTCTCTCTCTCTCTCTCTCTCTCTCTCTCTCTCTCTCTGTGTGTGTGTGTTCTTCGATATGTGTTCTAGTTGTTCCTCTTGTTCATATAAATAGCTTAACCTCTGACTATTTGTTCCTTTAGCTATTTTATTCACGTATAAAAACTAAAAGTGTCTTCAACAAGTCACGAAAATATCACTTTAGTTACTCACTATACTTACTCACTTTACTTACTCACTTTACTTACTCACTTTACTTACTCACTTTACTCACTCACTTTATTTATTCACTTTACTCACTCACTTTACTCACTATACTCACTCACTTTATTTACTCACTCTTATTTACTCACTTTATTTACTCACTATACTTACTCACTATACTTACTCACTTTATTTACTCACTTTACTCACTCACTTTACTCACTCAATTTACTACTCACTTTACTTACTCACTTTACTCACTCACTATACTCACTCACTTTACTCACTCACTTTACTCACTCACTTTACTTACTCACTTTATTTACTCACTTTATTACTCACTTTATTTACTCACTTTACTCACTCACTTTACTTACTCAACCACAATCCTACCTGCATAATCAATTCAATACCACGAAAATATCAATTATCATCTGGCAGTATTATATCTATTAGTTAATTTAATGGTTCGTATCCTTTTGGTACAGTTGGACACATGAATGGGTGGTACAGCCCAAGTGAAAGATGGTCAATTTCTGCCAATATCAAGTTCCTTAGTGCCAAATAGGAGACATCATCAGGGGCAGAAGTCAGTATTGAGGATGGTAATAAAAGCAAGTACCTGATAATAGGACACTGGTTCTCAAATGGGACAAGTATCTTTCACCTTGGCTGTACCATCCATTCCTGTGTCCAACTGTACATTAGAGCCCCTTGATCACTCCAAAGTATGCCAGGACCAAACAGTAGGACCAGATAAGCTATTTTTATTAATTAATGGTGACCTGTTTGTTTTTGTTGCTTGGAATTGTTGTTTGGAGGAATCATTTGCTCCATATTCACCAACACTATATACTCTGTCTGACCTTTAAGGGACCCTGTACGTTATGTAGTTAGGAAATTGGAGATAAATGAGTCCTTCAAATATTGCCACGAAACGAAAATTTATATGTACACTCGCGGTCAGAAATTGTGTCTTGATCCCTTGGACGATGAATCGCAATTAGCCAAGCTTTGATGATTCGAACAAATGTGTGTTGTATGGAGACGCACAGTTATTCAAACCTTATATACAAAAAATTGTTATATAAAAAAACTTGTTATATAAAAAAAAAATTTATATAAAAAAAAATTTTATATAAAAATTTTTTTTATATAAAAAATTTTTTTTATATAAAAAAAATTTTATATAAAAAAAAATTTTATATAAAATTTTTTTTTTATATAAAAAAAATGTATATATAAAAAAAAATTTTATCAAAAAATTGTTTATATAAAAAAAAATTTTATATAAAAAAAATTTATATAACAAAAAAATTTATATAAAAAAAATTTTATATAAAAAAAAATTTTATAATAAAAAATTTTTTTATATAAAAAAAATTTTTATATAAAAAAAATTTTTATATAAAAAAAATTTTTATATAAAATTTTTTTTATATAAAAAAAAATTTTATATAAAAAAAAAATTTATATAAAAATATATTTTACATAAAATTTTTTTTTTATATAAATTTTTTTTTTATATAAAATTTTTTTTTATATAAAAAAAAATTTTATATAAAATTTTTTTTTATATAAAATTTTTTTTATATAAAAAAAAAATTTTATATAAATTTTTTTTTTATATAAAATTGTTTTTATAAAAAAAAAAAAAATTTATATAAAAAATTTTTTTATATAAAAAAAAATGTTTATATAAATTTTTTTTTATAAAAAAAAAATTTAATATAAAAAAAAATTTTATATAAAAAAATTTTTTATATAAAACATTTTTTTATATAAAATTTTTTTTATATAAAAATAAAATTTTATATAAAAAAATTTATATAACAAAAAAATTTATATAAAAAAATATTTATATAAAAAAAAATTTTATATAAAAAAAAATTTTATATAAACATTTTTTATATAAAAAAAATTTTATATAATAAAAAATTTTATATAAAAAATTTTTTTATCTAAAAAAAATTTTATATAAAATTTTTTTTTATATTAAAAAAATTTTTATATAAAAAATTTTTGTATATAAAAAAAAATTTTATATACAAAACATTTTTATATAAAAATTTGTTTTTACATAAAATTTTTTTATATACATTTTTTTTTTATATAAAATTTTTTTTTATATAAAAAAAAATTTATATAAAAATTTTTTTTATATAAAAAAAATTTTTATATAAAATTTTTTTTTATATAAAATTTTTTTTTATATAAAAAATTTTTTTCTATAAAATTTTTTTTTATATAAAATTTTTTTTTATAAAAAAAAAATTTTATATAAAAAAAAATTTTATATAAAAAAAAATTTTATATAAAAAAAATGTTTATATAAATTTTTTTTTTATAAAAAAAAATTTCTTATATAAAAAAAAATTTTATATAAAAAAAAATTTTATATAAAATTTTTTTTTATATAAAAAAATTTTTTATATAAAAATAAAATTTTATATAAAAAAATTTTATATAAAAAAATTTTTATATAAAAAAATTTTATATAAAAAATTATATAAAAAATTTTTTTTATATAAAAAAAAAATTTATATAAAAAAATTTTAATAAAAAAAATTTTTATATAAAAAAAAATTTTATATAAAAAAATATTTTATATAAAAAAAAAATTTATATAAAAAAAAATTTTTATATAAAAAAAATTTTATATAAACATTTTTTTATATAAAAAAAAATTTTATATAAAAAACATTTTTATATAAAAAAATTTTATATAAAAAAAAAATTTATATAAAAATTTGTTGATATAAAATTTGTTTTTATATAAAAAAAAAATTATGTAAAATATTTTTTTATATAAAAATTTTTGTTATATAAAAATTTTTTTATATAAATTTTTTTTTTATATATAAATTTTTTTTATATAAAATTTTTATTTATATAATTTTTTTATATAAAAATTTTTATATACAAAAATTTTTTATATAAATTTTTTTTTCTATATAAAATTTTTTTTTATATTAAAATTTTTTTTTATATAAATTTTTTTTTTATATAAAAAAATTTTTTATACAAAATTTTTTTTATATAAAAAAAAATTTTATATAAAATTTTGTTTATATAAAAATGTTTTTTATATAAAAAAAATTTATATAAAATTTTTTTTTATATAAAAAAGTTTTTTATAAAAAAATTTTATATAAAAAAAATTTATATAAAAAAAATGTGTATATAAAAAAAAATTTAAATAAAAAAAATTTTTTATATAAAAAATAATTTTATATAAAAAAAAATTTTATATAAATTTTTTTTATATAAACAAATATTTTATAGAAAACAAAATTTTATATAAAAAAAAATTTATATGATTTTTTTTTTTATAGTAACAATAATACTTAACCGAATTAATGCCAGTCTGATACAATTAGTCCAGTACAGAAGGGAGAGAAATGAGCCTCAACACAGAACAATTAATTTGAGAAATGCTGAAGAATGACATTGAGCACCGGCTTTTCTCGCTATATATACTCTTTGAGAAACCTACGTCAAAACCACAACACTCAAGGATTGGCTATCTTGTAAACTTGTAATGATCCTTGATTGGTACAGACGGCCCAATATATTAAAGAGGGAATCTGGACCTTCATAACACACTGTAAACCGACCAGGTCTTGGTCTCTCCTCGCATCCTTTTCGGGGTCGAACCATGCAACGAGCAGTTGTGGTTGTGATGTAGGTCTTCCAGTCCAGTAACATATAAAAAAAAAAAAATTATATAAAAAAAATTATTTATATAATAAATTTTTTTTATATAAACAAAATTTTTGTCCTGATCCCTTGGCACGATGAATTGCAACCAGCCAAGCTTTGATGATTGGAACAAATGTGTGTTGTAGGGAGACGCACAGTTATTTTTCAAAGCTAGGCTGTTTGCGATTCATCTTGCCAGGGGATCGGGACACAATTTCTGACCGCGAGTGTACATGTATGGAAGGAGCTTGTTTCATGCATGGTCAAGAGGAATCAGAAGCCTTCATTATTGGTATAGTGAAACCAGTACAGCTGGTTGCTATAGGATAGGCCCCTTCACAAGCCCAGGCCCCGTGTAGGCATAATCTGGGTTGGAAGGGTCAATTCCGTGACGTTCATCAGAAGTAAATAAAAATTCAAATCTGGCGCTGTACTGATAGTGGAGCCACCTGGAGGTGGTGAGGTGAGGTATTAAGGCCCCTCCTCCGCTGAATACCGCTCGTCCACTCTGTCGCGGGAACACACGCCTGTCAACATCTACGCTCCTCGCTGCTACGCTATGGTATTGTGTCGCGTGTTCCTGCTAATTTTTCTTTTGTGTTCTAGTGGCTGGCCTGCTTTGCAGATGTATATTGTGTGTTTTCTAGGAGGGTTTTTAGGTGTTTATGGGGGTTTTTCTTCGTTAGGACTTAGTTCTTTCCTTAAGCGAAGGGGGCTTTTCAGCCCCTGTTTTCGGAGTTTTTTCTCCGTCTGTCCCCTATTTCACTGTCCCCTCCTGCCACTAGTACATTCTTCATGTGTATTTTATCGGGGTTTTCTGGGGTTTTAGCGAGATTAGTGGGTTCCACGTGGGACTTCCCCACTCCACGTGGTGACCACATGGGGTCTTTGCAGACCTTCCTCTTACCTCCCCCGATTATTATGTGTCCCCTCTCGGTAAGGGGGAGGGAGAATTGTGCCCTGGTTCTCCCTTCCTCTCCCGAGCGGGGGTTTTTTATTTTATTTGGGGTTTTTTCCATTATTTCAGCCTGGAGTGTTTCTTCTCAGGCTATCGGGTCCCCTCCTACCCCTCCTTCTGGTTCATCGGTCGGGGGGGCCCCCCTTTTTTTACCCGCTCCATGTGGCGGACGATTATGGTTTTACGGGGTTTTCGGGGTTTTTTTCCCTGGGCGGCTGCGCGAGTGTGGGGGATTGTGTTCTGGTCCCCAGGTTCAGCGGGCGTGTCCCGCGCTTCTTTCCTTCGGGGAGGATGGGTTTGTGTTCCAGTGTTTGCACGTGTTAACCCATGTTTGTGTATTCTTTTCTCCCCCAGCCTACTCGTGCCCTTTGTGCTGCCTCAGGTTGTACCGTGCGGGTCTCGCCTGACGGACACCTGCACTGTTCTCCTCACGCACCCTGCTTCACTCCCTTGGGTTACGACCCTTTGGCGTGTGGTGTGTGCCGCCCCTGGGCTGAGTTGTGTCGGGTTACCTCCCCTTCTGCCCGCTCCAAACTCCCTGCCCTTGCTTCTCTTCGTATGGCGTGGACGAGGGCTAGGAGAATGGCCCACAAACGAGACGGTTCTTCTTTGGCGTGGTGTGGACCCGATTTTGGGAGCGGACCTGGGTTTATTCAGGACCCGTTACCCTTCTTCCTGTCTCTCGGAGTCTCAGGGGCTAGAACCTCCTGAGGCCCGAGAGATTGAGCCTGCTTCCCTAGACGGTACTACGACTCCTTCTCGGGGCTTATCCCCCCGGGAAGCGAGCGAGTCTGTCGCGCTGGTTCCCCCGACTGCCTCACCGGTACAAGGGCCCAGCAGGGAACCCCCAGCTTCGCCTCCTGCTAGAGCTGGCTCCTCAGGCCTCTCTAGAGGACGCAAGCGTTCGGCTAAAAGGTCCCGCCACTCCAGGAAGTCCCGTGCTCGTCGCCGTTCTCCTTCCTCCTCGTCTTCGTCGTCCTCTTCCTCTTCTTCGTCGTCGGGGGAGCTCGTCCTTCGCCCGCCCGCCAATTCCCGCAGGGGTAAGCGGGGGGGGGGACAGCCCCTCGTCGAGGAAGATAGTTAAGATCTTCCACACCCTTATTCCTCACGCTTTTCCTGGGGCTTCCGTCGCGCAACCTCAGGCTGTCGCTACGGAACCCGCTCCTGTTCCCCCCGCCTCCCGCTGCTGCTCCCGTCGAGGGCTCGAGTCCTCCCGGGGATGTGGGAGTCCTTTTTCGTGCCTCCCGTTTCCCCGGGGCTCGAGTCTCCGTCGGGGGACGTAGCTGAGGAGTTGGTTACCTCCGCACCCCCCGTCCCCGTCACCACCCCCTCCTTCAGGAGACGGATACCTTCCCTACTCTTGGTCTCTCCTTCCTCCCTGCTTGGACCCACTCTTCGGAGGAGGGCAGACTGGTGGCCTGGTCTCCGGACACAGCTCAACCAGACGTGTGGATCCGGAGGGATGACGTCGTGGGTGAAGTGGGGGGGCGGATGAGAAGGGCGAGGCTATTCCCCTTCTACAAGGTCCGTCCTATCTCAGCGCCCCTTACCCACTTCAGCTAGGGTGTCCTCTGCGGCTACCCTGGACGCGATGGGTTTCCTGGTGGAGTACAGCCAGCTACACTTGTCCGGGGCTTGGAGGATTGACCGCTCACACGGTAACACGGCTCTCCTCCTTTCCCCGGACGCGTACTTCCCGGGGGATAAGAGTGAAGGGGACCTGGATATTCCAGCCCTTCTCCTTAAGTCCCTGGACCACCAGAGGAACAACGCGCCCAGGAAGCCCCCTCCTCCGTCTTTCCCCGTCATCCTCCCTCATTCCCGGGCTCCCCCGGGCTTGAGGGAGTGCCTGTGGAAGACGGAGAAGGAGCCCCCGGTCCCCTATCAGCTGAAGGAGCCCGATGGTAAATTGAGGCAGGCGGAGTCTGCTACCCGTCTGGAGCTGGCCCACACCATCTCCACGGGAGCAGCCGCCTCTTTGATTAGGGACTGCCTCAACGCCCTAACAAACTCCTACCACGAGATGTCGGGTGTACAGCTAGCGTGAGTACCTTTCTCGTGTATCATGTTTGTAGGGATGCTGGGTAAAGGGTCTCCCTGTTACTCCTGGGTACTTATCCCCGGGTTCGCTCGGTTCTTTCTTTGTTTACCCCTTACAGTGACACCCTCTCTTCCATGGCCACCGTGATGGAGGGCGTGGCGGCAATGGCTACCCACTTCATGCGGGAGGAGGCGAAGGCGTTCGCCGAGGCGAGACTGGCAACCCGCCAAGCGGCAGCTAAATCTGCGCCAGAAATGGCACAGAGGGGAGTGGTACGAGCTGTCCCCTTGTCCCCCGCCCTCTTTGACCAACCGGCGACAGACACGATCTTCGCCTCCCTCCCAACGGTAATTAATTTACCAAAGCCTTCCACCTCCAAGTAAGTACCTCTCGTGTTCGTCTTACCCGAGTTGTCACGGGGTGAAATGAAAGGATTTTCGGGTCTATTTTGGGTCCTAATCGTTCTGTTTGTCCGTAGGCCACGTGCCCCACAGCCAGCCAGACCAGCCTACCAGCCCCGGAGGCCCTCCCAGCCCTCCAGGCTACCGAGGCCCTCCTATCCCACTCCCCCGAGAGCACACAACAGGCCCTCCCAGAGGGGCCAGCAGCCTTTTCGAGGAAGGGGACAGGTCTCCAAGCCCTTCGCAAAGCCCAAGTCCTTCAACCACCCCTCCCAGAAGGACCGCGCCACTTGAGGGTCCCACTCTGGGCTGCCTCACAGGGTGGTCAGCAGCCTGGCCCACCCACGGCTGGGCAGCAAGGATAATTCGCCAGGGCCTGTCATGGCCCTGGATTACTGTTCCGGTGAGTAACTGTCATCCTTACTGTCTGACATATGAATTATGCCTAATCCCGTCCTTGGGCTACCGTTAGGTCAAAATCAGATTTTCCCTTGCGGTCAAAATCTCTGCCTCTCCTGTCATTCTCCCCCCAACCACCCCGGGTCCCTCGGGCCCCGGGGGATTAGGATTAACGGTACTCTCACTGACACCTGTCTTCTCCCGTTACAGCCACTACGTCTACCTCCTGCCTCAACCAAAGTGTCACTTTCGGTCGTCCCGCATGTGCGGGAAATGCGGGAAAAAGGGGTAGTGGAGCGGGCGACGGGAAGGGTCTTTCTTTCTCGTTTATTCACGGTCCCCAAAAAGGATCAGGGAAAAACGAGATTGGTGATGGACCTGAGCAAGCTAAACAAATTCGTGAAAACATTACATTTCAGGATGGTTTCGGTTGCTCAGGTCCGCACAGTTCTGAGGAAGGGAGACTGGTTAGCATCCCTGGATCTCAAGGATGCTTACTGGCACGTCCCGATCCACCCCAGGTTTCGCCGCTTTCTGGCCTTCCAGGTGGGGACCGAGACGTTCCAGTTTACCAGGCTCCCTTTCGGTCTTTCTCTAGCTCCGCGAGTCTTCACAAAACTCGTGAGGGTGGTGGCATCCCGTCTGGCAGAGGCGGGTGTCCCCACCCTCATGTACCTGGACGATTGGTTGCTTCACGCCCCTTCCAAGGAGCAGGTAGCAAACAACGTCCGGGTAGCGAGGGGAGTGCTAGAGGAAATGGGGTTTCTGTTGAACATCCCCAAGTCCTCTCTCACCCCCACTCGCAAGCTGTGTTGGCTAGGAATAGAGTGGGACTCTCTTTCGGCCACCCTCTCTCTCGCTCCAGACAACGCCCGCCGGACCCTCCGCCACGTCCGCCGGGCGCATTTTTCCCGTACTTTCTCTCGCCGCCAGTGGGAATCATTGCTCGGGTCCCTAAATTTCGCGGCCCCTGCAATGCCCCTGGGACGACTGAAACACAGGAGGCTGACGCGGGAGGTAAACCTCCACCTGTCCCCCACACACAGGGACCTTCCCAGGCAAGTGTCCCCCTCTCTCCACCGCCTCCTTCGCCCCTGGCTACGTCCCGGTGCCCTGCGTCAGCGGGTCCCCTGGGTGTTCCCTCCCCCGGGGATTACGGTGGCGACAGACGCATCGGACGTAGGCTGGGGATACCAGTCTTGCCTGGGACATCAACGGTGCGGGGGATGGAAGGAAGGGGAAAGGCTACTGCACATCAACGCCCGGGAGTTGATGGTAGCGAAGGAATGGCTCAACAGACACCCTCAGTTTGCCAGGATAGGCGTCCGCTTCGATATGGACAACGTTGCGGCCGTGCAGTGCCTACAGAAACAGGGCACCGTACGGTCGGAAATTCTCCTGTCCCTGTCAGAACAGATTTTCGCAATAGCGGCCAAGAGGGACATTCACCTCTCGGCCCGCTACGTGCCAGGGCGGGAGAACGATTGGGCGGACGCCCTATCCAGGTTCAGGGGGACGTCAGTCGAGTGGCAACTGCGTCCCCTTGTGTTCGAGTCTCTCTGCCTTCGCTACGGGACACCGGAGGTGGACCTATTCGCCTCCCCATCCACGGCCCTACTCCCTCTGTTCCTGACTTTCTCATCCAGAACAGAGGCGGGAGGCCCGGACGCCTTCACGGAGGACTGGAACAGGTGGGGTCATCTCTACCTCTTCCCACCCCCAGCCACTTCAGTCCTCCTGAAGGCGATCCTCAAGCTGCGCACTTTCAGGGGGAGGGTTCTCCTCATAGCCCCCCGCTGGCCAGCACAGCCGTGGTTCGGAGAGTTGTCCCGGTGGTGCCCGCATCCCCTTCAGTTGGGATCGGCGTGCCTCTCCAGCACCCTGTCTGCACCACTCCAAGCGTCACTGAAACTACACGCTTGGAGTTTCTACGGGGAGTCCTCAGCAAAAGGTTCACTAAGGAGACAGTGGACAAGATGTTGAGGGCTCATCGTCAGTCTTCGGTGCGACAATACGAATCGTGCTGGAAAAGATTCCAGGACTTCTTGCGAAGACACCCCTCCAGGGTCATCTCGGAGGACACAGTCCTGGAATTCCTCACGTGGCTCGCCGATTCCACCAACAGGGCCCCGGCGACGGTGCTTGCGCATCACGCAGCCCTGTCTGATCCCCTCCTCCTGGGTTTTAACATTAAGGTTTCGGAGAGGCCTCTCTCTCTCCTGAGGATGGGGATTCGGGCGGGGACCGCACCTCACCGGGCCCAGGCACCCTCCTGGTCCCTTCATCGTGTCCTTTCCTACCTGACCTTCGAGGGGGTCCCTCTGGAGGTTTGTCACCTCCTCCAGAAAGCTCTCTTCCTGCTCGCCTTAGCTACAGGTTACAGGGCTTCTCAGTTGGCAGCCCTGACCCGTCACAGCCTTTTCTTCAGTAACCCCTAACCTTACTTCCTTAACCATTTCCCCCTCCCCTGCTTTTCTAGCTAAGAACGAGCAGGCTGACGACAGAATTGGCCCTCTCGCAGTACCCTCGTTCCTGAGGGATGGAAATTTCCACCCCCTCTGCCCAGTCCACGCCTTTGTTGCATACGTGGAGGCGACGAGAGGGGCTTCTCCGGACCACCTCTTCTACAACTCTAGGTCCGGTAACCCTCTCTTCCCTAGGTCAATCGCTCGCCTTCTCTGCCGAGTGATAGAGAACGGGGATCCCGGACACGCCCCGAGGGCTCACAGCGTTAGGGGCGTGGCCGCCTCCCTCGCCTTCCTCAGGACTCACTCGGTGGAGAGGGTCAGGGATTTAGGGGGCTGGGCGTCCACTTCTTCCTTCAGGACGAGGTACCTGTTCCACTCGCTCTCCCCTACCCCCTGTGTGGCTATGGGTACTCCACCTCCTATTCCCCAGGGTCCCCGCGGGAGACACATGGGGGGGAGGGGCCGCCCGAAGAGAAAAGGTCGGGTGATTTAAGTCCCGTCACATCATCCCAGACCTCATCCACATCTTGTACAGCTTCATACTCATCCCCATTCTTCACGTGTACATATGGTGAAAGAGAATATATAATAAATTACATTGTTACGGAATTCTTGTGTATTCATTTTCCAAACAATTGTTAACTAAGATGAGTGACAGGAGATATTATTACACAGGATATCTGGATCCTAGTGTCCTCCTTCATCCCCTCGGGATTACATTACCTGAGCGAGGGCCATAGCCCTAACTCAGAAGACTTGAATAAGGGGGGGGGGGGAATGGGGGGGGGAGGAAAAGGGGGGGGGGGGAGTATCCATGGGAACCTCCCCCCTCCTCTCCTAGACCCGAACCCTCGAGTCTACCTATAAAGACTTTATGTGTAACAATTCT
>JAWQEG010006452.1:20000-23980 GCA_033782935.1 Petrolisthes cinctipes
AAGGGAAGCTGGCTGCTGGTTGGTTGCTAGGTGAGGTGAGATTGAGTGTAAGCGGGTGTCACTCTAGCACCATTGCTCTGTTCTAGTAACCTAGTTGGTATTGGTGAATTAAAGAACACTGTATACTGAAATGGAGAAAATGTGCCCTAGAAATGGATGGAGGGTGAAAGACGGAGGAGGAAGAAAATAGGTATCACCCTCATTCAATCTTAAAGGAGGGATCGTATGGGGAGAGAAAAGGTGACCACAAGGGAGTGAGTGAGTAATGATGCAAGCTTTCCCTACTAACCTATATACATCTCGTTCTCATAATACCTGGACTGAAATAAAACCAAGGTCCTACACTTAACTCTTCTGGGTGTGTTTCTAAACTTAGTGGGACGTCACACCTGTCAGAGTCTTAGGTACAACAACTATATGAAGACCCAAAAATAAGGATAAAAGGGGGAGAAAGGGGGAATGGCCAGGTGAGGTGAGAATGAGAGATTGTCTAGGTGAGGGTGAGGAAAATGACCAGGTTAGGGTGAGAATGAGAGATTGCACAGATTAGGTGAGAAAGTGGGAAATGACCAGATGATATGAGAATGAGGGGAATGACCAGGTGATGTGAGCATGAGGGGAATGGCCAGGTCAATGTGAGAATAAGGGGAATGTGGTGAGGTGAGAATGAGGGGAATGACCAGGTGAGGTAAGGATAGGGTGGGGAGGGTGAGAATTGACCTGGTTGGCTGACTGGCTGACTGACTGACTGGGAGGAAGGAGAACGAACGGCTTGGACGAGTGAGTGAGTGAGTGAGTGACAAGACAGACCGCACGGAATGATAGGCACGCAGGCACTGATAGGCGTGATGTAACCGAGGTGAGTGGCACTGCTCAGGTCACTACACTCTTACCTCACACACACACACACACACACACACACACACACACACACACACACACACACACACACACACACACACACACACACACACACACACACACACACACACACACACACACACACACACACGAACCAGCGCCTTTAAACACTCCTTGACTGTAAACAACATAAGCAAAATGAAACGATAAACCGTACTGAAGACGTAAAAAAAACCTACACTCTCTTAAGATGGGATTACATTACTTGTTGAACTTCATCCCCTAATGTTTTTGTTTTTTTCAGTCAGAATTGGTCAGTTTTTAATTTAGGGGGAGGTATAGTGTTGGTAAATCTGGAGCAACTGATTCCTCCAAACTATTCTAAACGACACGTCATCATTATTCTTGTTATTCTGACCATATTTCCTGGCATACTTTGAAGGAAACAAGGTGCTCTAATGTCCCATCTATATACAGTACTATTCCCTTTAATTCTTTCATTATATAATATATCATACGTCTTGGGTAATATACGAGACAGTTCACTATGCCCCCATGGAATCCAAAGTCATCCATCCAGGGGGGAACGGAACAAATTACAGTACGGGACTTGTAGTTTATCGAGGAGGCTGAAGCTGTTTAGTTGTTCCCACATAGATCACTGAAGTTGTAATTAACCGAGTTACAGTAACAGCATTTTATCAGTACAATAGGGAGACTTGCAGACAGACAGGACCCATTACATTACAAGACAGGGGACATTCCTATGATCTTATGTCAGTCTGAAAAGTTTTGGTGAAATGAGTGACAACGCTTCCAAAATGTTACAAGATAAAAAAAAAAAAAAAAAAAAAAAAAAAAAAAAAAACATGCATAACTGAGGTATTATGATCGACGAACAGAAGATTACCAAATCCTCCAAATGTACTTATAAAATAGACTACCTACATACTACTTACACTATGTTAGTCTGTCTGATTCATGTGAGTATGGATTAATCAGTTTCCTAAAATTCTCTGGCAACATCATAGTCCCGTTAAAAAAAAAGTAATAAACACCATTGATAGTGCTAGACGTTGATCGAACCTACAGTGGCAGAGAACAAACATAAATTAGGTAGAAGTTAGTTTAGGCAATTACCAGTGCTCGTTCCATGTGTCTGCCAATCCCACCCAGTTCTGTTCCTCGTATATTCTGCTTTATCATGACCGTCGTCGCGTATTCGATAGGTTTCAATTAGAACATTTTGACAAATATTTACTCGTGGCATGTATATATATATTTTTTAATCACCAAAATATCTCTAACTCTGAGCAAATGTTAATTATTCTGTTCACAAGCTGACGATTTCGCTCAGGTTGTTATTACTTTACTATCGCTTGCATTAATGTTTTATATTTCATTTTTAATTTTTTTTTTTTTTGTCTGGTTCAGAAACTCCATCACTAAGATACAAAGTGATTCCCATTCCCGGAAAGCTATTTATTCTCAGCTTTGATTTAATATTTTGGGTGATTTTATACATGTATCTTGCAACGATAAACATAACATTTTTTAACGTAGAGGATATACCTGAAAATATTACATAGTTCCCACATTAACTGGCACTTTAGAGAACCATATGTCACTGGGTACTAAGGAGAGTCGAGATCTTATTTAAGGACCCTGTGATCGTGGAAGAGAAATGGAGGAGGCTTCTGATTTCTCCTGACTATATCATGAAACAAGCTCCTTCCATATAGGTGGTGTTGTTATGGGGCCATATTTGAAGGACTCTCTAACCTCTAATATTCTGACTATATCACAGGGTCCAGTAAGTCAGGTAAGTGCTCTCTATGGGTGGTGGTGGAATTAAAGCAAGCACGGTGAAAATGATTTGACTATTTATTTCAGACATGACATTGTTCTGAATTGTAAGCCAACTCGGGTACACTTACAAATATCTGATAATAGTGTATAGACTTCTATATAAAAAATAATGAAACTTTTGATAATTTGTCAAAAAATAGAAAATAAGTATAGAATTTTATTGTGCAGATAGTAACAATTTCCACTGCTTATATTTATTAACAAGCCTAATCTACTTTACTTCAATGAAAGTGGGAGAATGGTTAAAAACTGGAAATATTTTTTGATAAATCGAACAGATTGTCCTCTCTTGAATTCTATTTCACGTATATATATATTTTATACATGCATGAAATGCATTTCGTTCCTCCACTTCAAAGGCGTCATGAGACAACGCAAATATTTGATGTAAATTTATTCCAGCTCTTGCCGAATTTATATCCAAGCTTGTTTAAAGTTTGTATTTGTCTGACACATCTCTCAACTACTTTAAAAATTCATCCCTGCTTTTTAACTACTGTATAATGTTTTGTAATGTGTCAGACGATTTAGAGCAGGATATGATGCCAAGTTTAGGATCGTTACTGAACAGTTTGTAACATTTATTTATTTCAGTCGTGTTGCCAGTAATTTTATTGTTAAATGATCTATTCTAGTGTGCGTTTTATTTATTTATTTATTTTTTTTTTTTAATCGCGGCGAAAATGCATCATTTCCCATCTATGTAATATTACCTCAGATAAACGTTTCGGGTAAATTCCAGTGTATAGACTCGATAATTACTAAGGTGTGTAAATTGTTGATGGAGTTTGTCTTGGATTGCATTTGATTCACAGGAAAAGGAAAAGGAGGAACCTGACCATTCTCACCACGCTGATTAATTAATAAAGAAATGAAGTACAACACAAAAACTCTTCATAACTTTGTCGTATGTATTCCATCAATAATTATGTTTGTGCATTCTCCACTTTCTTCTTCTTTTGCCTTACCACGTTCATAATAATTATAATCTGCCTCCCGTTCTCACATTCTCTATTCTAATTATCACTTTTTCCCTTCCATTTTACGGTATATCTATTCTCCCTTCCATTCTTATCATTTCCATACAATTCTCACATTCCAACCTCGACGAAAGACGTGTACTGAATGAAGAGCAATGTTTGTATTTTCTGGTTTTGGCGTTCATGGTCTTAGCAGAACCTTTTTTTCCTTGCATATTATTATTATTATTATTGAATTATATAAACTCGTCGTCACACAACTCAGTAACG
>JAWQEG010006453.1:2500-42500 GCA_033782935.1 Petrolisthes cinctipes
TATAAAAAACTTGCATCAACAAGGAATACCTACAATGAGAGGACATAGTATGAAATTAATTAAAATAAGAGGAGATAAAGATGTACAGAATTATAGCTTTCCAAATAGAGTACTAGACGAATGGAACAAATTACCAGAAGAAATAGTGTGTGTCAAAAACATACAAAACTCTAAAGAAAATTATGATAATTGTGTTTTAAAATACGGGACATTACGAGTTTGACTCAATCCTGTAAAGATACAAATAGGTAAGAATAAATAGGTAAGAAAACACACACACACACACACACACACATACACCAACTTGAGAAAGGTGAGATAACAACATACATATACCAGACCTTCATCTCCACACTGAAGGTAGCCTCGGCACGTCGCACACCCTCCCTAACAAAATCCCCCCCACACACACACTCTACATCTCAATCCCCCAATCCCTGTTGGAGGAGGGAGCCCCCACCGCATCTCCTTGTGTGACTACAAGGAGTACAGCTATGTTTACATCCATAGCAAGGCCCGACACCAAAAGCTGGTTTACCCCTGCCACTTCACTACAGGGCAAACTCCCCCTCCAGCATTCAGCCAGCCATGGGCCACACTCAATGCAGGCCCCTCCTCCAAGGACCGTGAAACCGTGTCCACTTTTCAAGAATTCACCACCCTCCTCCACTCGTTTCTGTCACCTTGCACCACAGATATAACTCTTCTACAGAGCTCCTTTCACAGCGTCCATCCATCTCCTCTGTGGCCTTCCTCTCCTCCTTACACCTCCCACATTTGAGCCCCCTATCCTCTTTACCATTATATTCTCCTCCATTCTCTCCACATGTCCAAACCAGCTTAACACACTCTGCTCTGCCCGACCTGTTAGCTCTCTCACTACACCTGTCCTTCTCCTCACTTCCTCATTCCTGATTCTGTCCATTCGAGTCACACCACACATGCTTCTCAGACATCTCATCTCTACTACATTCCACCTTCTTATCTCACTTTCTCCCATATTCCATGTTTCCGCTCCATACAGTACATTAGGCACTGCTATCCCTTCGTACAACTTCCTCTTTACGTCCATTCTAAGTGACTTACAGTCAAACATCCTATTCATTCCTCCTAGCACCTTTCCTACCTCATTTACTCTACATTTTACCTCTGTCTCTATTTTACTACCCACCATCACCTTTGACCCCAAATACTTAAAGCACTCCACCTCCTCCTATATTTCACCATCTAGCATTATATTCATCCTTCTATCCTTTGCTCCACTCCTAGATCTCATTACCTTGCTCTTTGCCTCGTTCACTCTCAGTTTCCTCCTGCACACCCGTCCAAACTCTTGCACTAACATACTCAGTTCCTTTTCTGACTCTGCCACTATCTCAGTCCTCTCTCCATCACCCTAGCATTTAAATACCTCTCTTACCACTCTGTCCATAAAAAATATTAAACAACCATGGTGGCATCACACAGCCTTGACAAAGTCCTACCTTTACTTCCCACTGTAACACATGCTCTACTGTTCACATAGAAACTTTTCACCCCTCTCAATAATCCCTCCCCCCTCCAGCCCGTACAACTGCAAAACCTTCCACAATCCATTTCTATCAGTTCTATCATATGCTTTCTCGAGATCCATAAATGCCCATACTACTTCTTTACTTTTATCTAATTATTTTTCACACACCTGCCTTACTGCAAATATCTGGTCCACACAACCTCTTCCTCTCCTAAAGCCACCTTGCTCTTCACTAATCACAGCCTCCGTACCCTCTCTGACTCTCTTTATCAGCACCTTCCCATACAGCTTTCCTACTACACTTAACAGGCTTAAACCCCTGAAACTCGTACATTGGTATCTATCCCCCTTTCCCTTATATAGAGGTACTACACAAGCACTCACCCATTCTACAACCACTCCATCATACTTGTTCCACCATATTTCAGTCATTCTACAGTGCATCCATCCAAACCTGAAGCTTTCCCTGTTTTCATCTCTCTCATTGCCTCCTCCACCTCCATCTTTCCCTGTTTTCATCTCTCTCATTGCCTCCTCCACTTCCTTCTTTCTTATCGCTCCTCATTTAATCCCTCCAACCTGTTTACTTCATTTCCCCTTCCAAACACAACAATTAAGTGTTGTGCATATATTACCTCCTAGTGAAGGACTGTTAAGGACTCTGGATTGTACACGTGTACCATTGTGTTGTTGGTGGTCGTCCCCAGTGTTTTAGCCCCACCCCTTCCTCTCTCTCATTTACTATGGCCACGTGACAACAAGGGATACTACTGCTGTGTATTGTGTATATACTGATGTGTTAGTGTTGTGTATATCGTACCCCCTGGTGAAGGACTGGTACACTTTACACATGTGCCACTGTGTCCTTTGTGCTTGCTACAAAGTTCTAGCCCTCCCACTCTCTCATTACATTGGCCACGTGAGAAAAAGGTAGGGGTGAGCAGTGTACCTGTGTTACCGTACTGTCTCGTCTGGCCGCCGCCTTGCACTCCACACACACGTACGACACAATTTATTTTCCTCCACTTGTGCTACACCTCATACTCACCCTCTACCCACGCCAATATTTTTTCCACCAATACGTAATACCCTCTCACAACACTATTCCACATACATTCCATTACCACCACCAACCTCGTCTCCACATGACATTCAACCTCCACTAGCCTCTCGTCACACGCCGCTCCACACGCACACGCACATACACCCGAGCTTGTAAATACGCGACCACGTTCCCAAATGTTTATGTCATCTGACCTGGTAACACTGTGTGGGGAAGGTGTCATTGTTTGTGAAAGATTGTATCATGTCCCTCTACTATGTTCCACCTACTCTGATTCATCCCCAAATAAATGTTACCAGCTCAAGTGGCATAAACATCTAAATACGTGGTCGCGAATTTACCAGCTCGGGTGTACATAATTTTTTCCCCCTACACCTGTGCGCTACTCAGCCCGCTCCACACACACCTCGCCACTTTTCTCCACATTTACCCACCACATTTTCGCACCCACATTCCACCTACAACCCTAGTCTCCACTCCACACTCTCTCGCCCCTAAAACCTAACGACACGCAACTCCACATACACACCCTCACACCACCATGTGCCCCACCAACTCCACCACACAAGACACCCCCACTGCCTCTCCACCCTAACAAAACACCGTCACACTCTCACACAACATCACCCACAACTCCACACTCCACATTCCTTATGTTCTACCCTTTTCCTGCGGTCTGGCACGGCAGCGCCCTTCAGGATGAGAAATACCAGGCTGTACTACGCGTCCTACCCTCGGAGGTGTTCGCATCTGTTACTCCACTTCTCACCCACCACACCCCCAGTTCCAAGTACGAGGGGGTGAAGGCGGCCATCACGACGGCTCAAGGGATGTCAACGATGCAGCACTACAAGGCCCTGGAGGATGTGTAAGTGGAGGGACGCCGCCAGTCAGTCCTGTTGTGACACATGCAGCAGTTGAACGTAGAGGCCGGCTCTCCCTTGATCAACTGCATCTTCAGAGTGCGGCACACCCGGGCTCCTGCCTCCCGAGGTGCAACTCCACCTCCTGGCCCAGCCCAACCCCACACTCCAATAGTACGGGGAACTGGCTGACACACTGATGGAGGCCCACAACGACCACGCTGGGGTATGGCTGACACAACCCACCGCCGCAGCCATCGCCACCCAACCACCACAACAACAACCAGTCATCAAACCAGCGGCACAAGCACTACAACCTCCTACACCCGCCCTCGACGCCACGACCATCATGTGTCAGCTTGAGGCCCTCTCTGCAAAGGTGGACCTACTCCAGTCACCACCCACCATACAGGATCACAGCTGGGCTTCACCTCCATGCCAGCTACCTCCTCCACAACAGGTGCTACCACCACCACCACCACATCAACAACCTTGGCAGGACCCCCACATATGTTCCTGCCACCAGCGGTTCAGGTACCAGGCAAGCAACTCTCACCCACCGTGTCGCTGAGCCGCCCCTACAGGTCTTGCCTCTACCAGATGGAACCAGGGAAACGAGTAGGGTGGTGGCAACACGGTGCCTCCATCGCTACCACCTGCCCCTCAGCCACATCCCCTACTTACTTACCCTCCCACCCACCACTTACATGCCTCACGTACACATATGTAAAACACACCATTTCTTCCCTTTAATATTATTTACTAGCGGAGGTACCTGGCGTTGCTGGGAAAGATGCCTATATAAATAGGACTAAGGACACAAATTATAGTTTAGCAAGCAACTTTATTAAATTATTATCTTAGTGAGAGATGTTTTCATTGATATACAGTCAGGACCATTATAACAGTTATACGTAAACTTTTATTTAAAAAAATTCTGAGACATGTCATGACCATGTCATGGTGTCATGCATATGGGTGTCATGTCCAGGCTATTCAACCATGACATTAGTCATGGGCCTGGCCCAGGCATTGGGTAACGGAAAATTTCAGTTCTAACTTCTGTTCGAGCGGTACATTTGGCGCGCGATTTTAGTAAGTTTATAGTAAGTTTTACGAAACCCAAGATGTCCACTGTAACCATCATGAGCTAGCCTTAATACATCTGAGTGTACTGAACTAGGTAACACAATCTGATGGGTTTCTGACCAACAATAATTGGCTGATAGAGTTGGAGGCCGGTATGCACTCATGAGTACACCTTGAACATAATAGAAGGCAGGTAGGGTGTCTACATCCTTCTTGTCTAGAGCAGCATGTCGCCCTGCAGCTAAAGAAAGGTCAGTTTCCTGTGCCTGTATCAAATCTACTTTAGAGATAATATCAAAATGACGCATGGAAAGTGACGGAGACTGACATTGCTTCTGAGAGGCTTGTTGGACCTGTGAACAAGTCAACACGCTGGAGGGAAAAACATCAGAAGGTTCAGAAGGGAATACAGGTAAAGACTTTTCTACAGTTAGAACATTAGGTACCACAAGTTTACCTGCTATGTCATTACCAAGCAATAAATGAATTCCTTTAACAGACAGGTTTCCTTCCTGTACTGCCACTTTGACACACGAGGCAACAAGGGAACACTTAAGATAAATATGGGCCACGGGGTATGAAGTCTGAGAGGTGAGACTGGAGATTAATATACAGTATACCTTATCTCCAGTAAAATTATCTTCTAGATGGGGAAGAACATTACTTAGCAGTATGGACTGAGGAGCCACCGTGTCTCGTAAGACCTTAATAGGATAGGTCTGACCCTCCTTTGTCAAAGCCACTTCACCATCAAAAATAAAGTCATCAAACAACTGTTTTGGCTGGACAACACTACTATTAGAAGCTACAGGATTTGATGAGGTAGAGAAACCTGATGCAGTAGAGATGAAACTTTCTTACTACTCTTTTATATATATATATATATATATATATATATATATATATATATATATATATATATATATATATATATATATATATATATATATATATATATATATATATATATATATATATATATATATATATATATATATATATATATATATATATATGTTCCGACATTGGACATAGGCTTCATCAAGCCCGTTACCGTGGCCCAGGTCAACTGTTGCTCACACACACACGTCACGACTTCCGAACTAGTACCCAGCCACAGAGGGAGGGAAGTGAGGGTAATTCCCAAATACTGCAGCTGTTATGGTACCAGCGAGGGTGTTTTACGATGTTCGTTGGCCTTATAGTACATTTGTGGTGTTTACAAAAAGCAATAGTATGTCCTGGCTTCCTACAGTATGCACATGTTAATTGGCTAGTAGTGAACCCGCTACCCCTCAGCTTATCCTTAGCATCTTTGTATTGAAATCGTCAGAGGAACTTTTTACAGAAAGAGTGAGGTCTCCCTCACGCCTCGACCAGATCTGGAGCCTCAAAGCCTGAGCATCTGCTTGTTCCGCCACCCTCAATAGTTCCATCTCGCCCCTCTCCTCTATATGTATTTCACAATAGGTAAGGGCACTTTTCTTTTAATTTCCTCTAGGACAATGAGATTAATAAGTTCTGAATAGGTGGTGACCGAAAGAGCATTTAGCCATTTCTTAAAATATTTAAGCTTATCACATGCAAATTCCACATATGTTTGATGCTTATTTTTGACCAGTTTCCTGAATTTATCTCTGTACGTCTCTGGGGTTACCACATGGACATACAGAATCTGTTGCTTGACAAACTCATAGTCATTGGGTCTATCTAGGTAAGTGTAAGTATAAAATGATTTACCTGTTTGTTTAGGGGCAATCAGCGACATCTTTAGGCCACTCGTTTTTAGTTGCTAATCAATCGAAAAGGTTAACTGAACCCTCAATATCACCTTCATCAAAAGCAGGTATCATTACAGTTACACTAGACATGTTAAAGGACAGTTCCTTTTCCTCCACTCTGCTTCCTGCTCTACCTTGTTCTCTACCCACTGCCAACTTTTCTAGTTTTTCTCTTTCAAGTTACATTTTCTCCCATTCGAGCTGGTATTGCATCTCTACCCAGAGCTTTTCAACCTGAGAAACTTCAGGTTTGTTATTACTCTTACCACCCGGTGTTTTAGCAGACTGAGTTGGAGGGATAGTGTCAAGGTTAAAAGGGACTTATTCCTCATCTTCAGTGTCGGGTAGAGCAGGGGTGTCCATAATTCCCTGCTTCACTAAATATTTTACAACAACATCCTTAATTACCGACTTAGTGAGTTTACTTGGGTGATCAGGTAAAGAGATCTGAAAATTTTGATCCACTCTTTCTTCATAAACATATTTATGTATTCAGGGTTTTTTTTTTTTTTAATTCCTTGCACCATGGAATCAATCAATAGGCAGACAACAATACATAAGGGTAGGCGGGACCCATGAAAATCCAATGACTACACACACACACACACACACACATACATCACGAAAACATAACAGAATGAGGCACAAGAATACAGACAAATATTTACATTATGACCAACTTAAATCCACCAAAACGAGGGTGGCATACCAGAAGTTCCTCCAAAACCTGGTGGTTCAGTCAGGGGAGGGGTTAGCAAGGAAAGATTCTACACCATAGCCCTTACCTTCCATGATTAAAAATATACCAGATGGATAACCATGATTAAATATGACAATAAATGAAGAGAGTTAGTTTGGCATGTAAGCGGCGGCTTGATTGAAACACGACCCAATGTCTATGTTTACCATTACCATATGCTCTCAAGGTGTTAATCAATACGTTTAGTAAGGCGATACACTGTATAAATGAACCGTATATAAAATGTTTGAGTAGGACAATTACAAACGATAGGCATCTACGAGAGACCTTCCTTATTCCTTCACACAAAAATAAGGATTCTTGTACAGTGCATGAGGTAGAGAATATACCGTAATACTCTACATGTTAATGATCAACACCTATGAATACCCATTCCTCCCAGAGAAATAATGACTAAACGTACCAATATTAACACTAGTAATGACAGAAAGCTCCCTTGAGTGTAGCCATAACACTTAACACTTAAACAAGTAAAGGACACTTTGAGTGTGCTTTATCATCTACCAGGTTTGTACACTGCACAACATACACCTATATCATTTGAAACACAGTGGTGAAGGGAGGTTTGCTTACAACTTATTAGGTAGTTTAAAACCGTAGCATCCTGGCAGGGTCGCCATTTAATGTTACGCTCAGTTGATCTTCCAGTACATGCCCGAGACTAGGCACAACATTAAAATAAAATTAGAGTTAGAACGGATAACCAATGTGGTTCACAGAGGATAATAGGGCATGAAGAGAATTAAGACAAAGTTACAACCCAATTCCTTACAACGTATAGAAATTAACCTAAATAACACATAACCTATTAACAATAACACATAATTTAGGCTACACTGGTTACATAGAGGAGAGAGGCAAGGGTTACTGAACAATAGTCACGTGAGTAGTGATGATAATGACGGAGGTAGCAGGCACACAGATAAGGAGTATCCGGTAGATAAGACTACCACACACAAAGCTGGTATGTGGCAGGAAAGTACACTGAGGGAGACCTGCCCACTGTGTTGTTGTTGTTAATTATGCTTTATGCCTATCGACTTGTTAATGGTCATTAAGGCGATATATTTATAGAGTGATTGCTTGTATGTATGTGGAAAAGTGTACGGGTGTGTCAGGGTGTGTGTGTCAAGGTGTGTGTGTGTGTGTGTCAAGGTGTGTGTGTGTGTGTGTGTGTCAAGGTGTGTGTGTGAGTGTGTCAAGGTGTGTGTGTGTGTGTGTGTGTGTCAAGGTGTGTGTGTGAGTGTGTCAAGGTGTGTGTGTGTGTGTGTGTGTCAAGGTGTGTGTGTGTGTGTGTCAAGGTGTGTGTGTGAGTGTGTCAAGGTGTGTGTGTGTGTGTGTGTGTGTGTCAAGGTGTGTGTGTGTGTGTGTGTGTGTGTGTTAGTGTCTCCTCCTCCTCTGCGTGTTGGAAATCGGCAGGAGATTTGTTGTGTTGATTGATTGATTGATTGATTGATATTAGGCGCCGCAACAGCGAGGTCATATGGCACCAGAAAACGGTGATAGAGAGGTGAGACAGCAAACAGGAAGGAAATAGAAAGAATAGAGGGACAATAGCTAGTGTCTGGGGCCGAAGGGGTGCCAAAACCGTTAAAGTATTGCCCACATCACTAATGCAGGCAATACCTCCCTATGGAGTGTTGTGTTGATGTTTTGGAGAGTGGACGAGCAGACGGTGTTGCTTTGTTCGTCCACACCTCCCAAACTTTGAAGACGTCGGGGTCCCGGTAACGTGAGGTGTACTGGAAGAAGAGGTCAAGGGGACAGTAAGTGACAGTAGCTCTATGGTGACAGTAGGTGGTGGTGGTGGTGTTGGTGAACTGTCTGTCCTTCTCCCCCTCTTCCTCTTCCCTGCCATCTGCCATCCTCCATGTCCATGTTGTCGCCGGTGGGGTCATCTTTGGTGGTGGTGGTTGAGGTGGAGGTGGAGTAGGAACTGGTGTCTGTGTCCTCCTCCATCTCGGGGTCTTGTTGGGCAGTCTCAGGTAGTGGTGGTAGTGGTGATGCCTTTCCAACATTCCCCCGGTTGAGTGGACGAGGCAACATCAATCGGCGACTGGGGTGGGCGGGAGGTGTGGTTATTGGTGTGTCAGCTCTGTGTGACGGTGATGTGAGAATGATAGATAATGTATTTTATAATATGACAATTACAACTTACCTTGCCCGGTTAATTTATGATCTCGTTGGTTGGCTGCAGCGAAGAACAAAAAGTCGGGGATTAATTCCCCGTTTTAGGCCTCAAGCACCACGCACATAATAATAATTTATGTTAAGGGTTCTTCCCGATATATGTGTATTTATATAGGTAACAAATCTACTGGTGCATTCAAACAACCAATTGCAAATTTCTATATTTATTCAACTCCAGTATGCCAACATGAATAATTAAATTTCACACACACACACACACTCACGCAACGCTAACTAGCTACTCGCTCTCGTTACCTCTCGCTCTCGCTCGCGTGACGATAGTCTAGCTTACGTTAACACTGTAGTAATTCTATCAATTGTTACGCAAGTTGGAATATTTTTCTAATGTCTCACACTTTAGAGTCTCACAACACACTCGTAATTTTTCTTCAAAGCTCCAGCTTCCCCCTCACATAATTTAGTTACTGAACCAGCGTCAATGCAACTAGTCAGTATACAACTGTAAAGCCTTGAGAATCGCGTAATATACAACGAATTCGGCGTTTACGTTGATCACTCCCCACTGCACACGTGGAGGATTGATCTAGGTAAGGGAAGCTGACGATACGAGTGTGTTCCTTCCTTCGAGTGTGTCCTGTTCCAACTGACCCCAATTCTTCCTCTTGACTGGAAGCTGAAATTTCAAAATTTCTACTGACTCCTCCTCCTATCTTTGTTCGTTTTTCCTAACTGGCTACGATTTACATTGTACCCACTTATTCCTGAGTTATACATGCAATTGCAATTTACCTATGGCGTGCTAATAATTCCCGATAATTCCCCTCCACTTCACGATCATTTACAATACCATAAGTTACCCAGGTAGCATAATTATTAATACAAATTGTAATTAATGTACGAACACCTATATGACTGAATGTGGCAAATTCAGTTGAAACCCCGGCCTTCCTGACCCTTTTCTAATTTTGGCTACTAATCCGGTACCTGCGGATTAAGACTACCTGCACCCCCAACTTAACCCACTCCTGTCTCCTTTGTCTCATGAATGGAATATTCCAGAACCTTCTCTAGAACATTCTATATTGACACCAGTATGGAATTTTCCAACTCTCTGTAATTCAAATTACGTCACGAGTATTATGTCTGACTCGTGACACTCTGCTCCTCCTCCATCTTGCTGCATCGTTTCTTGGTGGTGGTGGTGGGGGGGGGGGGCGGGGGTTGTAGATCAGGAGAAATGGCTATTGGTGGCAAGCCATTTCTTCTGAATATGTCTTGGAGGAGGTCGGAAAGACGACCCAGCCCTTCTGCAGCTAAGGTAACAGCAGTCTTGGTCAGACGGTGAAGATGTCTGCCTGCTGCTGCCGTTGCTGGGGTGGCTGGGCGTCAGCCGTCTTCCTCCCACGGGCATGGAGTGAGCCTAGGACCTGCCCACCATCAGGTCTGGCTACGTTGGTAGCCTCCACACCCTTCCTCACTTCCTCTACGTCCCCCAGTGATGGTGGTGAGGTGGTAGCAGCAGAGAGAAAGATATAGGTGAAACTGGGAGATCTTTAGATGTTAGAATGAAAGAACATAAACGAAATATGACGAATTGTAACACAAATAATGCTAACTTTGTCCATGCATATGACAACAACCACTGTATTGATTGGAATTCTGGTAAAATGATAATTAAGTGCAACAATTTCAAGAAACGTAGAATATTAGAATCAGTATGTATACAACACTATAAAAACTTTAACTTAAATGAAGGTATGTTCAAACTAGATCCATTAATGAGAGCACTAGTGGTCAAATCCCTCCCAGATGTGGGGTCGGGTCCCTGAAGAATGGCCAGGTCAGGTCGGTTGGGTGAGGTGTGGTCTGTCTGTCATCAGAACACACCTTGTCCCTCCCTCCCCTTCTCAGCTACTTATTTTCCTTTCATGTTTCATTCAACTCTGTACTGCTGAAGAGGGAGGTAGTTGCCTCCGAAACGTCCATATTAAATACATTTTTGTCTATAAAAAGTGGGTTTTTCTTAGCAAGAGAAAGACGTCCTTCATGTGGACGAGGTAATCTCGCTCGTAGCAGGTAACAAAGCCATATTCCTTCGAATGGTTAAAACCCTTCACCCTGCCAACAAGACGGTAAGCAGGGGAAGTGGTGGGGTCTGTAGTAGGTGTTGACTGGACCATGGTTGGTTGTAGAATCAACCGACTGTGGATTGTTTTGTTGTTTGTTTGCACGGGAAAATACCTCTGCTTGGGCCTTATGCCTTGTGCTGGCGGGCCCAACAGTCTGGTTTCCACACCAATACCCGACCCTGTTTGGGGGTGGATATATATATATATATATATATATATATATATATATATATATATATATATATATATATATGCAAATAAATCACTTGGTGGCACGTGATCCAGGAATATGCGTAAATCCACAAGGAAGGAAAAATAAACACGGAGTCCCAAGCGCTTTCGTGTATTCACATCTTCAGGGGAAATACAGAGTGTAGAAGAATGGTTGCTGAGAGGCACCTTATATACCGATACAATTAATAACTAACTGGCAACCTGAAGGTGTTGCCACTACGAGTTCAAAGCAATACACACCCATATGGTGCATACAAGGATTAACTACCTGACATGATCTCTAAACCTGAGATTATCATTAAGGAATAGCAGTTGGAATTATCTTATTAACAATCTTGTCTATGATGAAACTATCCAACTTGTACATACCATTGTTTAAGTTCATATTAATATTTTCTGTGTGTTTAATCAAACTTGACTCTATGATGTTTCTATTTACGGATGAGTTACAAGACATGATTGAAGAGGCATTATCACAGTCAATACAATGGTTATTGTCTCTCATATGAATAAATAAAGCATTAGATTCTTGTCCGGTCCTAACACTATATTTATGCTGTTAGACCCTGGTTGAAAGGTCTTTTCCAGTTTGTCCTATATAGAACATATTGCATTCTTTACAAGGTACTGTGTAGATACACCCACATGAGGATTTGGGTGAATTTTTGATCAACATTTTCTTGACTGTGTTATCATTGCAGAAGGCAACATTAACATTCCATGTTTTTAGAAGATGAGGGATTTGGGCAAATTTATCACTGTAGGGTAATATCAGTAAGTTTTTATTGTCACGGGGTAGGGGAGGTTCAACCCTATAAAATGATGTTCTTGCCAATTTTAAGGCTTATCCAAAAATGGTTTGGGGTATTTTAATTTTGTTCCAATGTCAGAGATAAATCCAAATTCCTCATCCATGAATTCAGGACTACATACACGTAGAGCACGTAAGTACATGGAAGAGAAAACAGACAGTTTGACTTTATCGTGGTGTGCAGAGTAAAAATGAATATATGACAAAACATTGGTTGGTTTCCTGTATATGCTAAACTTAAAAGTGTTGCCTACCCTGTGAATCAGGCAATCCAAAAATGGCAATTTTCCATCCTCCTCAATTTCAGTGGTAAAATTAATGGAAGGGGCTAAGTTGTTAAGCAATGGCAGAAAGTTATCTAGATTTTCAGTACACGGCCAGAGGCAAAGTACATCATCTACGTACCTGTACCATACCGCATTACTGGGTAAAATGTTATTAAGCAGTTTCTTCTCAAAAAACTCCATGTACAAATTGCTCAAAACTGGGGAGAGTGGATTGCCCATTGCCATACCAAATTTTTGCTCAAAATATTCATCTTGAAAAACAAATTTGCAGTCTTTAATGCATAGCTTAATCAATTTTAGGATAGCATTTTTGGTGATAGGGAGAGGGATATTATCAAGTATTTCATCAAGATAATCCAAAAGGTCGTCAACAGGAACTTTGGTAAATAGAGATTTAACATCAAAACTCACAAGCTTAAATGCACCAGTTACCTGTAAACTGTTAAGTTTTTCTACTAAGTCAACATTATTATTTATGTTGGAGTCCGAAATTGTGCCAACTAAAGGTCTTAGCAAGGAAGTTAACCACTTTGATAATTTATAGGTGATGGATCCCACAGAACTAATAATAGGTCTGGCTGGATTATTGGGCTTGTGAGTTTTAATGAGTCCATACATGTAGGGCAGGGAAGGAGAACGAGAGGAGAACTGTTTTATAAGTTGATCATTACCCTTTAACACTGTTTTCATTTTCTTATTGAACTGAGAATTCACCGTTTCAATGGGATTCTTTCTAAGCTTCGAGTACGTTACATCATCACTTAATAAATCTTCCATTATGAGTATGTAATAATCTTTTTTCATGATAACTACTGCATTCGACTTGTCAGCTTTCATATAAGGTGCCTCTCAGCAACCATTCTTCTACACTCTGTATTTCCCCTGAAGATGTGAATACACGAAAGCGCTTGGGACTCCGTGTTTATTTTTCCTTCCTTGTGGATTTACGCATATTCCTGGATCACGTGCCACCAAGTGATTTATTTGCATATATATATATATATATATATATATATATCCACCCCCAAACAGGGTCGGGTATTGGTGTGGAAACCAGACTGTTGGGCCCGCCAGCACAAGGCATAAGGCCCAAGCAGAGGTATTTTCCCGTGCAAACAAACAACAAAACAATCCACAGTCGGTTGATTCTACAACCAACCATGGTCCAGTCAACACCTACTACAGACCCCACCACTTCCCCTGCTTACCGTCTTGTTGGCAGGGTGAAGGGTTTTAACCATTCGAAGGAATATGGCTTTGTTACCTGCTACGAGCGAGATTACCTCGTCCACATGAAGGACGTCTTTCTCTTGCTAAGAAAAACCCACTTTTTATAGACAAAAATGTATTTAATATGGACGTTTCGGAGGCAACTACCTCCCTCTTCAGCAGTACAGAGTTGAATGAATTTACGCATATATATATATATATATATATATATATATATATATATATATATATATATATATATATATATATATATATATATATATATATATATATATATATATATATATATATATATATATATATATATTCTCTTTCAAACAAACGAGGTTGAAGGAAATGGCTTGTTCTGCATTAATGAGTTTATTATTTATATTTTCAATATTTCTTACAATTTTTCTTAAGTCTTCACTTAGATGGTGGATGAGTGAGGCAAAAGTTGAGTTGTTGGGGGAGGTCGACGTTTCGTCCAGTACATCGGACATCTTCAGGAGGAAGTGGCGATTCTGAGTGGGTGAGGAGTATTTATCTGTTTTCCGTATGTGGGGTGGGCGGGGCCACCATATCAGAGGCCTAGTGATTGGTGGATAGGGGGTAGCTTCTGATTCTGGCGCTACGTCTGAGTTGTTGGTTGGTTGTAGTGGTGGTGGGTAAGATGTTAGATATTTGTGGTGGGTCAGTAGGTGTGGGAGGTGTGGTGAGTATCCTGACGGTGTTGGTGATGTGTCGTTTTCTGGAGGGCAGTATTTGGAGGTCTTGTGTCTGGTTGTTAATAGAGGGTTGTAGGGTTTCTATGTAGATCGCTTCTAGGTAGGAGAGTCTTCTGCTGTCTGTTTCTTTGTCTAGTATGGTGGTATTGTTTACTAGTTTGTCTCGTGTCAGAGCTTGGTTGTCGTGGGTAAGGTAGTGGTCTTTTATAGACCCTGACTGGAGGTGCATGGTGAGACGACGAGACAGTGATGTTTGTGTTTTACCAACATAGTGGTGAGGCTCACAGTCCACACTGTTACAGGTGTGTTGGTAAATCACGTGGTCACTGTTCATCGGTCTCTTGGGGGTAGTAGGTCGGTTGTGTAGGGTGAGGTTCGAGGTTTTTGGAGACTTGTAGTAAATTACTAGTTTGATCTCGCTGTCTGGGTCGGTGGGGTGAACATTCTTCTTTATTATGTCTCTTAGTATGGTCTCGTCAGTCTTGTAGTCGGTAGACATGTAGTTGCGGTAGTAAAGTTTGATATCACTGTTGGGTTTGGTTGGGGGATTCACCTCGTACCATTTTTCTAGCTGGAGTTTGATGGTGTTGGAGACGTCTGTGTTGGAATATCCATTGTTTACCAGGACTTGGGTGAGACGGTCCGGTTCCTGGTGTGTGTCTCTCCAGCTGGTGCAGTGGGAGAGAGCCCTCCTGACGTAGGATGAGATGGTGGATTGGAGGTATCTCTTGGGGCATTCACTGTCACCATTTAGACACCGTCCGTTGTTGGTGGACTTTGTGTACACTGTGGTTCGGAAGTCTGAGTCGTGGTGGGCAACCAAGAGGTCCAGGAAGGGTAGTTTGCCATCCGTTGATTTTTCGTAGGTGAAGTTCAGACCAGACGAGGAGATAAACCGTTGTTGTAGTAGTAGTAGCTCGTCTAGGTCCTTCACTTGAACAAAAATGTCGTCAACAAACCGACAGTATATCGATGGGCGATTACATTTGAGAAGGTCCTCTTCAACAGTACCCATAAAGAAGTTAGCGAAGAGGACCCCCAGGGGGCTACCCATCGCTATACCGTCAATCTGCTGATACATATTGCCACGGGGGCAAATAAATGGAGCTTCCTTGGTGCAGAGTTCAAGTAGAGTCTTGAGGCAGGTCTTGGGGATGTCCAGTCGTGGGAGGTCTGGGTGTTCGTAAACCCGGTGGAGGATGATGTCTATAGTTTTATCCACTGGTACATTAGTGAACAAACTCTCAACATCCAGGGAGGGAGCCTGGGAACCCCCTCAGGCCTATCATCTCCCAGATCCCAACTGCAACATACCAACTGGCCAAATCTCTGAATAACTTACTTTCACCTTACGTGCCCAGCAAGTACAGCCTCAGTTCAGCCACAGATGTTCTACAAATTCTCCGTGACTCTCCTAAAGTAGACAACCATATCATCGCCTCCCTGGATGTTGAGAGTTTGTTCACTAATGTACCAGTGGATAAAACTATAGACATCATCCTCCACCGGGTTTACGAACACCCAGACCTCCCACGACTGGACATCCCCAAGACCTGCCTCAAGACTCTACTTGAACTCTGCACCAAGGAAGCTCCATTTATTTGCCCCGTGGCAATATGTGGCAAGAGAATATACTCCCTGGCTATACCAAAATATATATATATATATATATATATATATATATATATATATATATATATATATATATATATATATATATATATATATATATATATATATATATATATATATATATATATATATATATATATATATATATATATATATATATATATTCGGCATAGCTTTTTCTATCTTCCCCTGTGTCGAACTTAAGACCAAGAGAAAGAGCTTCCTTTTCATATTTGGTTAGGATTCTGCTGGATAGGTTTAACACTAAGTCACTATGCCGAATATGTGTCTAAGAATTATAAGTGGTCAGACAATGATGTAGAAAAAGGGTTCATTCAAGGTGTTTTAGCATGTTACAAAGCCCTATCTGGTGAGCAACCAAGTGCACTACCGAGGAGATACAACGAGGCCCTAAAGTCCCTAAAAAGAGACCCGGACATAATGATAACCAGTGCAGATAAAGGTGGAGGAGTGATAATACTAAATAAATGTGATTACATAGACAAGATGATGAACCTCCTTAATGATAAATCCACGTACGAGAAGAAATATATAGGAGATGCTGAGAGTGAATCAGAAAAATTTAATAAGGAACCCAGAAAAATTCTCGGTGTACCGGTAACCCACTAACAAAGATGACTTTATTCACTATCTATCTTCTCACAATGCTAGGATTAAGTCTGGAGTGGTGATAGGATTTTTTCTAAGAGCTTACAGGATATGTAGTAATGACAGCTTGGACGATGAAATTAAGTATATAATAGAGGCATTTAAGAAATTGAAATACCCTGCAGGTTTGCTGACTAAGCTTAAAAATAAAGCAATTAAAATCATCAAACGAAAGAAAGATGAAACTAATAACAGCGAGAAAATGAGAAAAGATTTGTATGTGTACCTAATTCTAATATTGGCTCGATATTAGATAGACATATGAACAAGGTTGGCTTAACAATTGCAACATCATCTGGAAAGAGAATCGGCGAACTAACCCAGGCAAACAAGAACAAGCGTGTCAATAATAACAGCGTGATATATAGTATACCATGTAATGGGTGTGATAAGATGTATATAGGAGAAACAGGAAGAGGTATAAAGAAAAGATTATATGAACATAAAGCTGACGTAAGGAAGCACAACACAGCTAATTCATTGGTACTGCATATTGAAGAATGTAATAATTTACCCAGATGGGAGGATTCATCAATCAGTCATACTGGTTTGGATAAGAAAATGAGGAAAGCATTGGAAGCAGCATACATTTGTACAAAAAATGTTCATAATCATAGAGAAGGGTTTATGAAGTGGTGTAGATACTCAGCCAGTATAGCCCTGGAGAATAAAAGAAAGGAGGGGGTGAGGTGAGGTGAGGTCAGGTGAGATTAAGGAGTGGCAGGTTCAATGTAGGCCACCACAGGTATATATATCTCGGGGTACCCTCTTCTCTATGTCATTTCTCTCTGAAGATGGACTCTGTGTAGTCCGAAACGTAAGAGTAATTAAATAACTCTAGGCTCTATCCTGTGTTTACCTCCCACCCACACAACATACTTGTCAATATGAATCATTCACACCTGTCGAATGGTGGTGGGGAACCAGGTGATGCAGGGCGTGAGTTTAACAGAAGGATGAGGACCACGAGATGTTGGAACCGACGTAAATTCCTTCAGGACTGCCTGGAGGAGCTGGTGTTACCAAAAACTGCACCGAAACAACTTAGGAACGATGACAACCCCCTGACCGAGGCCGGTAGGAAATATTTGTCAGAAGAATGTGAAAAACTGACCTTGAACATCTACGAACTATTCGACTTAATTAAAGAAATCAGTGTCCCTATCTCGACATCAGATCCGGAAACTAGCGAAGGACAGTGAGAAACTACACAGAAAGCTCCGATCCCTGTGCGAGAATAGTGCTTGGAGTAGTATGGGTAACTCTGACTTAGTGTTAAACTTATCCAGCAGAATCCTAACCAAATACGAAAAGGAAGCTCTTTCTCTTGGTCTTAATTTCGACACAGGGGAAGATTGAAAAAGCTATGCCGAATATGTGTCTAAGAATTATAAGTGGTCAGACAATGATGTAGAAAAAGGGTTCATTCAAGGTGTTTTAGCGTGTTACAAAGCCCTATCTGATGAGCAACCAAGTGCACTCCCGAGGAGATACAATGAGTCCCTAAAAAGTGACCCGGACATAATGATAACCAGTGCAGATAAAGGTGGAGGAGTGATAATACTAAATAAATGTGATTACATAGACAAGATGATGAACCTCCTTAATGATAAATCCACGTACGAGAAGAAATATATAGGATATGCTGAGAGTGAATCAGAAAAATTTAATAAGGAAGCCAGAAAAATAATGAGAAGATTGGAGAAAGGCAAGCGACTCATCAGATTACTAGAAGAAAATCCACAACCACCGAGGATGAGAGGACTTCCAAAAGTACATAAACCGAATATTCCAATGAGACCAATAACATCTGGCATAGGTAGTGTGCCACATAAGGTGGCCAAACAGCTTGCGATGCCACTGTCCCGTGCTCTAGGATCCATCAGTGGTGCACACTTGAAAAATTCATTGGATTTGATATCACGACTCAATGAAATCGATTTCATAAACAAGAAACTCGCCTGCTTCGACGTAAAATCACTATTCACCAATGTACCAGTCGAGGGAGCCATAGAAGCAGTAAGGAAGGCACTGGACCACATCAGGGAGGAGGACCTACCACTACCCAGGACAGATTTCATCAAGATGGTCTCATTGTGTGTACGATTCGGCGTGTTCATATTTAATAATACAGAATATGTGCAACACAGGGGTCTAGCCATGGGAGCCCACTAAGTGCTGTCTTATCTAGTTTATATATGGAGACACTAGAAGCTGATAAATATACTAGAATAATAGGTAGGAACAGTGTATGGTATAGATATGTCGATGATGTTCTTGTAGTAGTACCGAATAATACCAATATAGACAATAAATTGAGGATGTTAAATAATGTACAGAGGGATATCCAGTTTACTGTTGAGGAAGAAAAAGAGAACATGCTACCGTTTCTAGACACTATAATAAGAAAAACGGAACAAGGCGTAAAATTCTCGGTGTACCGGAAACCGAGTAACAAAGATGACTTTATTCACTATCTATCTGCTCACAATGCTAGGATTAAGTCTGGAGTGGTGATAGGATTTTTTCTAAGAGCTTACTGGATATGTGGTAATGACAGCTTGGACGATGAAATTAAGTATATAATAGAGGCATTTAAGAAATTGAAATACCCTGTAGGTTTGCTAATTAAACTAAAAAACAAAGCACTTAAAATCATCAAACGAAAGAAAGATGAAACTAATAACAGCGAGAAAAATGAGAAAAGATTTGTATGTGTACCTAATTCTAATATTGGCTCGATATTAGATAGACATATGAACAAGGTTGGCTTAACAATTGCAACATCATCTGGAAAGAGAATCGGCGAACTAACCCAGGCAAACAAGAACAAGCGTGTCAATAATAACAGCGTGATATATAGTATACCATGTAATGGGTGTGACAAGATGTATATAGGAGAAACAGGAAGAGGTATAAAGAAAAGATTATATGAACATAAAGGTGACGTAAGGAAGCACAACACAGCTAATTCATTGGTACTGCATATTGAAGAATGTAATAATTTACCCAGATGGGAGGATTCATCAATCAGTCATACTGGTTTGGATAAGAAAATGAGGAAAGCATTGGAAGCAGCATACATTTGTACAAAAAATGTTCATAATCATAGAGAAGGGTTTATGAAGTGGTGTAGATACTCAGCCAGTATAGCCCTGGAGTATAAAAGAAAGGAGGGGGTGAGGTGAGGTCAGGTGAGATTAAGGAGTGGCAGGTTCAATGTAGGCCACCACAGGTATATATATCTCGGGGTACCCTCTTCTCTATGTCATTTCTCTCTGAAGATGGACTCTGTGTAGTCCGAAACGTAAGAGTTATAAAATAACTCAAAGCTCTATCCTGTGTTTACCTCCCACCCGCACAACATACTTGTCAATATATATATATATATATATATATATATATATATATATATGGTGTATTTTCGATCAAGGTTTCGAGACCAGTGAGAGAGAGAGAGAGTAGGGTGGGTCAAGCCTGTGGACTGACGTGGTATATACGTCGCACTGTAATTGTTCTTATCCCAGTGTTATATTTCATCAAAATAACTTTTTCTCGGGGACAAGAGCCTTAATCATTCACTTTTGGTAATCCATTATAATGCAAAGAATTAGCAGAAGCTGTGAAATAACCCCTGGCAAAACATCATATTGATTCAACCTTAGCGATGTGTGTACCTTTTTCCACCAGAGAGAAGCTTACTTATTCCTTTGCCATGTAGTCCTAGCAGCTGACTTGGTTTGATATTGAGGGGCCGCCCATTGTCCCTCAGGTGTGCCAGCCATGGCAGGCGACGGTCCCTCACGGCTCGTACTGGTCAGGTTCTGGCTACCAACTGAAGCACTAATGGCGGCCAAGACAGGGGCAGCAGTGCCATCCCCGGTGACGTCAGACATTGTTTCTCTGGCATATCTGGTTGTTGTTGTTGGTTCAGGTTCGGCAGTAGCTTTGTTGGTGTGTCTTTCTTTTATAATTAACTTCGTATGGCGAAAATATGCAATTTTACCTTGTGTCAATGATGGGGTACTTACCGTTCTTATGGTGGTAGTGTTGTCCTACACAATAAACAAACTCTGTTGAAGGTGGTAATGATGGGGTACTTACCGTTCTTATGGTGGTAGTGTTGTCCTACACAATAAACACACTCTGTTGAAGGTGTCAATGATGGGGTACTTACTGTCCTTATGGTGGTAGTGTTGTCCTACACAATAAACAAACTCTTGCTGGATGTTTGATAGTTGTAGCTTTTCTTCCAATATGCGGTTTACTTTCTTGGCTGATTGTATCCAGGTCTCGTTAGGTTCCTCCTCAATTCCCACAAATTGTAGATTATTCCGTTTGTTGTAATCATCCAGGTAGTCACAGCAATCTTTAATAAGTGCAGCAATAGAATTGGAATCAACCTGCAGGTCTTCAGATAGTGTCTTGATCAGTTGTTTGTTGCCCTCGTCCTCTAGCTTCAGCTGTTTCACTTGTTGTTTCAGGGTGTCAATTTCACCTTGAGAAAATTTCAGGCTAGTTCTCAAGTCATGTACTGTACAGTCGGCGGCAAAAGTCCTGTCGCCTCACTTGCTTCACTGAGGCACGCGATGTTCATAGACTCGAGATTATTAGGTGTAGAAAACGTGCGTATTTCTCGAGTCCATGAACATTGCATGTCTCGGTGAAGCAGGTGGAGCGACAGGACTTCTGCCGCCGACTGTACAGTCGCGCACCACAATCTCTAGCCCACCTGAGTCGAAGCCCGAATTTTGAACTATGCGGTTTCTGGACGACAGTAGACTCAAAGCTTCCTTTGGTTCGAAATGTGTGTGGCCTCATGATGGTTTAGGTGGGCTGTCGTCCAGAAACCGCCTGCTTCTAACCTCGGGCTTCTACTCAGGTGGGCTGGGGATTGTGGTGTGCGACTGTACTGTAGATTGGAACTACTTAAACTGTTTATTAATTTCTCTCACGAATACCTCCATGACACCGAAGTAAGCTTGAACTTGCGAAACCAATATACTTTTCAGAACAGAAGTATCCATTGTCAGCTGGTTACGTTCTGGCAGCCGGAAGGTAGGCTGTATGAGGTGGGATGGAGAGCAGTAAAAAAACACGTCCACTCGCTAAGGTGTCTGAGGAGAGAGAGAGAGGATAGTAAACATGGAGGAAGAAAATAATAATAATAATAATAATAATATTAATATAAACCTTGATTCTGTACTGTAAAATAATAATAATAGCAATAATAATAATAATGAAGTACTTAATTAATCCTTATATATGAAGAGGTCAATTTCTCTCTCTCTCACACACACACACACTCTCTCTCTCTCTCTCTCTCTCTCTCTCTCTCTCTCTCTCTCTCTCTCTCTCTCTGTATATGTGTGTGTGTGTGTGTGTTCTTACCTATTTGTATCCTTACAGGATTGAGTCAAGCTTATAATGTACTGTATTTTAAAACCCAATTATCATATTTTTCGTTAAAGTTATGTACGTTTTTGACACACACCACTTCTTCTGGAAATATGTTCCTTTGATCTATTACTCTATTTGGAAAACTATTTTTCTGTACATCTTTATCTCCTCTTCTTTTAATTAAGTTCTTACTGTGTCCTCTCATTGTAGGTATTCCTTGTTGACACAAGTTTTCTATATCTATCTTTTCCTTTTCTGTGACACATTTGTAATCCATAATTATATCTCTTCTCTTTCCTTTTCTTCCAGTTTAGGTAATTTTAATTTTCTGTTATTTCTTCATAACATAGTTCTCTTAGACTTGGTAACCATCTCGTTGCTGCTCATTATACTTTTTCTAATTTTGGTGATATGTTTCTTTAAATGTGGGTTCCGTACTTCTGCAGCATATTCCAAGCTTCTAATGCCAATTTGTTTTTTCTCACTACTTCCAAAATTAATAACATGACACTTATCTGCATTAAACTCCATCTGCTATTTATTACTCCAGTTAACCATTTTGTCCAAGTCTTCTTGAAACTGTTTACAGCAGTCTTCATTCTTAATTGTTCTTTGTACCTTGGCATCATCAGCAAATATATTCATATAAATGTCATCTGTAACATTTACTGCTATATCATTTATATAATTTAAGAACATTATTGGTGCCAATACTGAGCCTTGAGGAACTAGATGATACTATGACCTTTAGCCATGGAGAATAGTTCCCTCTTAGTACTGTTCTCATTTTTCTTCCTACTAAAAAAACATCCATCCATTATAGTAGTTTTCCTTTCACTCCTCCTTTATGTTGTAATTTCCATATAAGTCTTGGGTGCGGAACTCTGTTAGAAGCTTTTTCAAAGTCAAGGTAAATACTATCCACCCACCCTTCTCTCTTCCTTGTTTTTTTTATCTGATATTCTCGTATAGGAACTCAGTACGTTTGTTACTTACTAATTCCAAACCAAAATTGTCTCTCTATTATCACCTCATTTTACTCCAAGTGATCAACCCAATTTTTTCTCAAAAGAAGACTCTCTCTCTCTCTCTCTCTCTCTCTCTCTCTCTCTCTCTCTCTCTCTCTCTCTCTCTCTCTCTCTCTCTCTCTCTCTCTCTTCAATGACAAGCCATAATAATTATGTATCCAGGGCTTGTGAAGTTATATATCTTTTGGCAAACCAGTGAACCAATTACAACATTTATCCTGTAACAGTTACAAACCATAATAAGTATCCTTGTCTTGTTAAGTTTTTTAATCTTCTGACTTAACAGTTAACCATTTACAAGATTTATAGTGTCAGAGTCACAAGCCATAACAAACATTTTTAGGTCTTGTTGATGTATTGAAACCTCTGTATATCAGTGAGCCAGTTACAACACTTAACCTGTAACCTGTACCCAGGTATAGTTGAAGTCTTAATACATCTGACATACCAGTAAACAAATTACAACGTTTATTCTGTAATAGTTACAGGCCATAATAAGTATCCAGGTTTTGTTGTAGTTTTTAATAATCTGTGACACCAGTGAACCAATTACAACAAACCTTATCCTTTCTCATACTTGTTGGCACTCGTCTAATTATTCATCAGGCTATTCAAGCAGTCCTGCATGGATACTCATTATGGCTCCAATCTGTGTGTGTGTGTGTGTACTCACCTACTATACGTTTCAGCGCCGGACAGACGGTGTTTTTCGTAAATATCTCTTAAACGAATCGTTGTTTCAATATAATATTTCAGCACACTATTTTTAACACCCGGGCGTAGTTTATGGCTGACATACCATATTACTATATGTGTTATGTTAGGAGTTTACTGAGTGATATTAAGCCTAATCCAGTCATCATATCTAAGGCGTTATAGAGAATCGGACGAGTGTGGGGTACTCGTGTAACCCCTCTACCAACACCCTGAAATCCCCCCACACCATTCCTTCCTTCCCTACCCCAGTATCTCATTATCCCCCTCCCCGTTTCACTCTTCACCCCCCTATTTACACTATCCATCTTCCATTTTTTATTTTTTTTATGACAGTATGTATATACGTATCGTTCATTAGTAATATTGTTTAATACAGTTACCGTTGTGTGTGGACATGAAAACCAGGGTGGGTCAAATGACCATTAAAGCAATAGCTAATCCCGTTGTTAATGGCCGTATAGCCGGATAATAACCCACGTGTCTAAGGCGACCAGAAAAATGATTAATTTTGGTTTTGGGCAACTAAATATAATCGTTTATGGTTGCTTCATGTGTTCTTTACCTTTTTAAATAACCAATTTATGCCTTATTTGAATATTCACAGTCTCCCGTATCCCCTCCCCTTCTCTCTGAGGTATGAGGTACCCCCCAGTCCGAGGATATGACTCAAGTAGTGACAGGGTAGAAATCATTGACTGCCAAGGCGCACCTATTAGCAACAATGTTGTCCATTTGCCCCCGTGGATGCAGGACAGAGTTTGTTCTTCGTCTTGCCACATTGTACAAACGTGAAAGCCAGTGATGATGAAGATGATGACGTTTTCCCTGACAGTGATTGTGAATAAATTTTGTTTTATCATGTTTGCATAATTAAATCCTACACTATTATATATATATACATGTAATTTGGTGATAATATAAATATAAAAGGGACAAGTCAACAAAATAACATTATATTAACTGGACCAAGTTGACATTTTATAATGAATAGGTACACAGTATCTAATAACTTTTCCTAGAAGGTCCAGACCACAGGTAATGCCAGTACATCGTGTTCACTTGCATGGTTGACCATAAGGACTGCAAACATGGACCTTCTACATACTACATGTATGTAAACATGCTGTTGTACAGTAATTATCAAAGTGAAATACGTCTTGCCTCTATAGAATTGTACTGCACCATACTCTTAGTTAATAATCATATCTATACATATACATCAACATAACATTCTAATATATAATACAGTGATGGAAGAAATAGGGAAGGCCACGAGTGATGAGGAGGCGAGGAGCTAGGGGGAGAAGAGGAGGAGGGAGGGGTGAGAAGGGGGGGATGTAGTTGTGGTTAGGAATGGTTTGGGAGGGTGTTGGGGGGGCCACACTTTCCTTCGAATACGTCAATATGACTGGCCAGCTTTGTGCTATTTTTCACGAGTAAACTCCTCGCATAACACATATAGGAATATGGTATGTCAGCCATAAATTACGCCCGGGTGTTAAAGATAGTGTGTTGAAATATAATATTGATACAACGATTCGTTTTTTTTTTTTTTTTTTTTTTTTTTTTTTCTATATTAAAAAAAGATGGGGACTAAAGGCCACGGGCCTGCTCTCTGTCCCCATCTGCATAGTCATTAGTGGAAGTGTCCAAAATCATGACCAATTTCGTTCGAGATGCCTAGATACATTGCGTTTGAAGGAACATAAGTCGTAGTAAGGTGGAAAGATGGATGAAGGTAGAGTGTTCCAGAGTTGACCAGTTGTGTATATGAAAGACTGAGAGTACCGGTTAACTCTTGCATTAGGGAGTTGGACAGAAAAGGGGTGAGAATGAGAGGCTTGACGAGTGTTGCATGCTCTCCTGAGGGGAGGAAGCATATATTGAGAGAGTTCAGAAGAGCAATGTCCAGTGTAGTAGCGATAGAAGAGAGAAAGTGATGCAACATTGCGGCGAAGAGAGAGAGGTTGTAGTGAATCAGTAAGAGGAGGAGAGTTGATGAGACGAAAAGCCTTTGATTCCACCTTGTCCAGGAGTGTTGTGAAGGTTGAACCACCCCACACATGAGAGCCATACTCCATACAGGGGCGGATGAGACCCCTGTACAGAGACAGCAACTGTGAGGGGGTGAAATAATCCCGGAATCTGCGCAGCACACCTAACTTCTTTGAGGCGGTTTTAGCAAGAGAGGTAATGTGATCTCTCCAAGAGAGATTATGAGAGAAAGAGACTCCAAGAATATTAAGAGAGGGGGAAAGGTTAAGTTATGTGTCATTGAAGGAGAGGGGATAGTTATCAGGAAGATTAGTACGAGTCGAAAGATGAAGGAACTGTGTTTTTGAGGCATTAAAAACAACAAGGTTCTCTCTGCCCCAGTTAGAGATGAGGGAAAGATCAGAAGTCAGGCGTGCTACTGCATCATCACGTGATGTGGAGAGAAGCTGCTGGGATGGACAGTTGTCATAGTGAGTGGAGTAGTGAAGGGTGGAATCATCAGCATAGGAGTGGATAGGGGAAGAGGTACAGGTAAGAAGGTCATTAATGAACAGGAGAAAGAAGGTGGGTGATAGAACAGAACCCTGAGGAACACCACTATTAATAGACTTGGAAGAAGAACAGTGACCGTCTACAACAGCAGCTATAGACCGGCCAGAAAGGAAATCAGAGATAAAGGTGCAGAGAGAGGGATAGAAACCGAATGAGGGCAGTTTGGAGATTAAAGCTTTGTGCCAGACTCTATCAAAAGCTTTGGATATGTCGAGGGCAACAGTAAAAGTTTCACCAAAGTTCCGAAAAGAGGTTGACCATGAATCAGAAAGGAGGGATAGAAGATCGCCAGTAGAGCGTCCTTGACGGAAACCATACTGACGATCTGAAAGAAGGTCGTGACAAATAAGGTGCTTATGAATTTTGGAGTTAAGAACAGATTCGAAGACTTTAGATAGACATGAGGTCAAAGCAATGGGGCGATAGTTGGAGGGTTGGGAGCGGTCACCTTTCTTCGGAACAGGTTGGATCAGAGCAAACTTCCAGCTAGAAGGAAAAGTGTTAAATGATAGACATAGACGGAACAGTTTGCCTAGGCAGGGTGTCAGTACGGAAGCACAGTTCTTGAGAACAACAGGAGGAATCCCATCAGGCCCGTACGCCTTCCGAGTGTTAAGGCCAGAGAGGGCAGAATATACTTCCTTTGAAGAGATTCTGATGACAGGCATAAGTAAGTCAGAGGGGGGCGGAGTTGGAGGAATAGAGCCGGAATCGTCCAGTGTGGAGTTAAAGGCAAAGGTTTGAGAGAAGAGTTCAGCTTTATCAGGTGAAGAGATGGCAACATTTCCATCAGGAAGGATGAGAGGAGGGAAAGAGGAAGAAGTAAAGTTACTGGAGAGATTTTTGGCTAGATGCCAGAAAGAACGAGAGGTGGAAGAGTTGGACAGATCATTGCACTTGGCACGGATGAAGGATTTTTTGGCTAGTCTGAGAACAGATTTGGCACGATTCCGGGCAGAAATATACAGAGCACGAGATTCATCAGTTTGAAGGCGTCGATACCGTCTGAAAGCTTCCTCCTTGTTGTGGACAGCAGTAGAACAAGCGTGATTAAACCAAGAGTTTCGTGAATTAGTAAGAGGGAAAGAATATGGAATGTATGCCTCCATGCCCGAGAGGATCACCTCTGTGATGCGTGCAGCACACTCAGAGGGACCCCGGCCACGAAAGCAAAAATCATTCCATGGGAAATCATTAAAGTATTGCCTCAGATCATCCCAGTTGGCAGCGCTGTAATGCCACAGACGCCGCTTCCTGGGAGGGTCTAAAGGTTTTATTGGAGCGATAGGACAGGATACTGAAATAAGATTGTAATCGGAGGAGCCCAAAGGAGAGAAAAGTTCAACAGTATAAGCAGAAGGATGAGAGGTTAGGAATAAATCAAGAATATTGGGCTGATCTCCAAGGCGGTCTGGAATACGGGTAGGGTACTGAATTAACTGCTCAAGGTCGTTGAGGATAGAAAAGATGAAGGCTTGTTCACCAGGTGGATCAGTGAAGGGAGATGAGAGCCAAAGGCGGTGGTGAACGTTGAAATCTCCTAAAATGGAGATTTCTGAGAAAGGAGAATGGGATAGAATGTGTTCCACTTTTGAGGTAAGATAGTCAAAGAATTTTGGATAGTCAGTAGAGTTAGGAGAGATATATACAGCACAGATGTATTTAGTTTGAGAGTAACAGGTTAGCCGAAGCCAGATGGTTGAGAATTCAGAAGAGTCTAGTTCGGGAACACGAGAACAAGTGAGGTCGTTGCGTACGTATACGCAACAGCCGCCTTTGGCACGAAACTGAGGATAGAGAAAGTAAGAGGAGACAGAGTAGGGGTTGCTGTCAGTTGATGCTGAGATCTGGGTCTCGGTGAGGAAGAGAAGATGAGGTTTAGCAGAGAAGAGGTGGTGTTCAACAGAAGAGAAGTTAGAGGAAAGACCACGAATGTTGCAAAAGATGATAAAGAGTGAGTCAGACAATGGTCCAGGGCATCTCAGGGGGTCGTCAACAAAGGGTCCAGGCCGAGGGGAGTTTATTGACCCATCCCCAGGGGCCTCCGAGGCTTGATTTTTAATTCCTTTCATATTTGTGTAATTTTGGGGGGATATAATTTGGACAAAGGGTGTGGTGTGTAGCGTGTTTGTGTATATTGTGTAAATAGAGAGAGAGTGATGTCTTTGGGAGTATGTTGGACTACTCTCAGTGTATGTGAGACACGAAAAAAGATCAGCAAAGGTGGACAGACAGGTGAAACGGGAGTTCCAACCCTCCCTATCACCAATCCAGCGTCTACCCTAGGAGTACTGCCCTGTTTGGCTGGTGTCTTCAGCCTGTTTGCGAAAAACAGCGTCTGTCCGGCTCTGAAACGGATAGTAGTTGTGTTCTCCAAGATATGAGCTAGGCTCTGACTGTCCTGTATCCATGTCTATACTAATCAAGCTTCCCTTTAAATTACTGAATGCTCATTGATTATACTATTTCCCTATCCAATCTATTCCACTCATCCACACACCTATACAGAAAACTGTATTTCTTTACATCTCTCCAGCATCTACTCTTTTTCAGCTTCTTTCCTCTACGCTCTCCCTTGTCCGTAACCAAAAAGTTTTCTCTATCTGTCTACTCTATTCCTTTCATATACTCATATAACATTATTAAGTCTCCTCTCCTCCTCCTTTCCTTCAGTGTGGACAACCCCAATCGTTCAAGTCTCTCCTCGTATGGCAAGTCTGTCAAGCTCTGTGTCATTTTTGTTGCTGCTCTCTGTATCCTCTCTAACTTCTTAATGTGCTTCTTTTTATGTGGGACCCACACTACTGCTGCATATTCCAACTGAGGTCGAATGACTGACTCTATCAACTTCTTTACCATCACCTCGTCCATACAATGGAAAGGAATTCTCATATTTACCATCATTCTGTATGTCGTGCATGTTATCCTGTTAATGTGTTTCTCTGGTGAGAGTGAGTTTTGAATAGTCTCCACCAAACCCTTTTCCTCGGGTGCCTTTTGTATTGCCTACCCACCCATGCTGTAATTTCCTGATGGCCTCCTATTACTTTTCTCATTTCCAATACCTTGCATTTCTTAGCATTAAATTTCATTTCCCAATCCTGGCTCCACTTGTGAATCTTGTTCAAATCCTCCTGTAATTCCTCACAACTCCTTGCATCCTCTATCCTTTTCATTATCTTAGCGTCGTCTGCAAACAGACTTGTATAGCTTTCGACACCTTCCACCATGTCATTAACATATACAACAAACATAATCGGTCCCAACAATGAACCTTGTGGTACTCTCCTTACAACTTCTCTCCATATTGACTTCAGACCCCTGACTACTGTACTCATTTGCCTCCCTACCAAATAATCCTTCATCCATTCCAGTAGCCTTCCCTGTACTTCACCAAAATTTTCCAACTTCCACATCAACCTCCTGTGAGGAACTTTATCAAATGCCTTCTTTAAATCCAGATAAACACAAGCGACCCATCCTTCCCTCTCCTGTACCCCATCTATTACCCTCGAGTAAAAACTCAATAAATTTGTGATGCATGATTTCCCCTTCCTGAATCCTAATTGGGCTTTAGTTATGCTATTTGTACTTTCCAAGTGTCATACTCATTCATTCTTTATTATACCCTCGCATAGCTTGCACTTGTTATTGACACTGACCTGTAATTTAGAGGATCTTCCTTACTGCATCCTTTATATAAAGGCACTATGTGTGCTCTCTTCTACTTCTTTGGAACTTTACCCTCCTGTAGGCTACTCTCTATGATACTGTAGACTGGCAATAATAACTGCTCATTACATTCCTAAATTAAGAATCATACCTACAATTCCATCTGGACCTTCCTCTTTTCTTCCATCCAGTCTATTCATTCTATCCAGTAGATTTTTCCTCTCCACCTTTATATCCCCCAGCATAACCTCCCCTCTGTCCTCTCTATTCCTATCAAACTCACTCTCTCTTGTAAATACCCCTTGGAATTTCTTCTTCTTAACTTCTCAAATATTCTAATCATCTTCACCCTCCATGTTTAGCCTCTTGATTCCAACCTTCTGTTTCATTTTTCCATTTATAAACAATTTAGGTTCTTTTATACATTTATCCACGATATCTTTTTCATAATTTTTCTCCGCCTCTTTTCTTGCCTCAACATAACTATTTCTTGCCTTTTTAAATGCCTCTCTATTTTTTCTGTGTTTTCCTTCTCCGCATTCTATTCCAGGCTTCCTCCTTTCTGAATCTTGCTGTCTCACATTGTCCAGTGAACCATTTCTTTTTCTTCAGTTTACTTATCTTATATTTTGATACAGTCACCAGCACTAAAAAGTATTCAGGTGTGTCTACAATAAGATCTCCATTGGAATTACTTCGTTGGTGAATTTGGCCTTTTCGAAGCTTCAACCAGAGCTGTATACTTATTAGTGCTCGTGACTGTACATACTCCTTCCGTACATATTTTTCCAAATATAAGGTATTTTCTCAGCACACTTCCGGCATCCACCAGCTCTATCCAGTCTGTACCCCAAAAGAACTTTCTTTGGTTTCTAAACTCATTCCTTCCATAATTCAACCTATTCTCCCTATGTGCTTCATCCCTCACATCTACACCTCCCTATAATATTTCCAACTCAATAAGTACACACATATCCAAAATATGTATCCAGGCTTCCTTCGAATATCCTGATCGAGTATTAATATAGCGAGCTAAAGCAAGTATGAAACAGGATAAGCGTTGTCATTGTTTCACTAGTATGTCAACTGATTCAAAACTTCAACAAGACCTGGATACAAATTTTGGATTCCGAGTGTACATGATCACTTTTGTCTAGCGGACTTTTGTATGTGATGTTCCTCTATACCTAGTTTGTTCTGTCACCCATTTTGTCATCATATTCTCCACTGTCAGTTCGAGTAATGCCGCTCCCCATGAATCTGGTTTACCCATTGTATCCGTTCTCATGCTGTTTCATTACTTTGTAGTGTACAGTCATGAGCTGATGGGATGGAGACACAAGCACACTCATCATGGGGTCGCTTCTACCTGACGAGTTATGGAGGAAGAAGGGTGGGTATGGAGGGGCTGGTGGAGGGAGAAAGAACAAGAGAGACGCCTATAACCGAGGCTGTAGAGACTTTTTTCTGTATCTTGAGGATTTATGGTTGACTTTGGGCGAAGGGACTAATGGAGGTGGAGTTCGCATTAACTATATATGTATTGAATTTTAGCATTGTCATCATACTTTTAAGAGTAGGCTACTTACAGCAGAACTGTTATGACATCAGATGGGATGGGTGTCTATAAAACTTGACTTATTTAATGAAATTGCTATACTCAATGATAATTGTGTTTCAACAATAATTAATATTACACAAAATTATGAGAACCACAAGTATCCATATTTTTTATGTGAAAAGAATATTCTGTGAAACGGAATGAGACAATCGAATCTCTCCTGCAGATTATAGGCTTATTTTTGGTGAAGTGAGGGTTCAAGTCATGTGAACCACAATTCCTTTACACACACACACACACACACACACACACACACACACTACAGGAGCATGATCCCACACCTTGTTACTTTCGCAGGCTTACCAACTTAACACCCGGGGAAAAAAAATAGTTTGTTCTACGTTACATGTAGTGCATTATTTGATTACAAGTAAATTTCTGTGCATAACAAGGAAATCATTAACACGTAGACATAGTAGAATAAAGCTAGTTACCATTTGTGAAACATATAATAATCAGTGGTGACAACCTTTGAGGTGGCAGCCTTCATGGCAAAGTTAGTGAGACTCAAAAAGTTATTACATGTCACACAAAGTGTTCTAGATACTATGGGTCGATTCCACAGTCGTTCGTTGTGGTTTGTAAGCATGTAAACAAAAGAATGTTAGCCGTTTAAATGACTTATGGGTGAATTAGTTAATGAATTTTGTAGGTAAACTATGCAGTGATCATTATTATCTAACTGTTCGATAGATTTTGCGAATGTGGATACTCAGCCTTTGGAAAATAATGAAACCTTACAAGTGTGGTTGGTTGGGAAGCTAACAAACGAATACCACTGTGGAATCTACCCTTAATTATTAATGTTAACAATCTATTACATGGTTCGTCCAATGCATTTTGAGGGGCCTGCAGAACTGTAACATTATTCTCCAGACAAAGAGAATAATATTTTAGGTTTGATACCTCTGATTTGTCCAGGTTTAATAGAAACCGTGGATTTGCGATAATTTTTAAGGCGGTAATTCCTTTTTGTTTCATTGGATTGCCTTGATTCCTCCAAAGTATGCTAGGAAACAGACCAGAAGAGCAAAAATAATGGTGTTCTGTTGCTTGGAATAGCTTGGAGGATTCAGTTGGTTCAGATTTACCTACACAAAACTTCCCCCTTAACTTAATCATTTGGTATTGTAATTCTTGATGAATGTTATGTTGCGATGGATAATATGTTTTATTACTTGAAACTTTTAAGCTAACTATCACACAGTTCAGTGAACAATGGTGAGTTTAGTGTGGCGAAATATCAGTTATATATTCAACTCGAAAACATTATTCAGTTATTACATATCTCTATGTCCATCTAACTCGTATACACAACTAATTCAATTCATCCTGCCATATCTTCACTCACGTCGCTCACACGGGGTAGATTTCACAGTGGTTGGTAGTGGTTTTTAAAAAGGGAATGTGGATACTCGGCTTTTGCAAAATAATGAAGCCCTAAAATTGTGGTTGGTTGGGAAGCTAATAAACCAATACCACTGTGGAATCGGCCAACAGTAATCCCCAACCACTATAATTTTTCCTTCCCGTCTCTCCCTCCCACCAGTGAATGCTTCGAATGAAACTTTCAGCGGATGGTGCGATATTTCTATATCAGTCAGAAGTGGCAACACTCCACCAGCCCCTCCACAACCTCTCTCTCTCTCCATAACTCGTCAGGTCGAAGCGACCCCATGATGAGTGAGCTCTTGTCTCCATCCCATCAGCTCGCGACTGTACACTGGCTCAAAGAAGTATCGCGCAGGTGGGTTCCGATGGTTCTGTAAATGATCGTTACAGCTCATGATAAACAAGCTCGTTTTCAGTAGCCATCGTCTTAGGTGTCAGAATGTTTAATGAGGGAAATGCGCGATACTTTTTTGATCGAGTGTACATACTACATGTTTGTATTAGTAACTCCTCAAATGTACCAGGTACTACTCGCATGAACACATTGTTAAAAGCAGGAAATACAGCTCTCCACTGAAGGAATGTTATCACTCATCCTACCATAGCAACTAACTGACTAATTACTGCTAAGAGATGCACCCCAAACATCTCACAGTTCTTGCACAGGATACTAAGAGACAACCTTAGTTACACACACAACAACCTCTTTAAAGTTAACAATTTTCTCTTCATGAACCCTCACCCAACCTTCCTGCTCGTGTTTCAGTTTTACCAAGTTCTCTCCTTGCTCCTTACCTCTTTCCTCACTGATGTGGGCAGTAATTTAAGGGTTTGGGCGCCCTTTCGACCCCAGCCACTCCCTTTCCTTTCTTCAACTGTCCCTCTTTTAACTTTATTTCCTTCCTGCTTGCTGTCACACCTCTATATCACCTTTCTCTGGCGCAATATGACCTCACTGTTGTAGCACCTAATAATAATCAATCAATCAATCCTCACTGCTATTCAATTTTACTCGAAGTGCTTCGTTTTCATCCACTATTACTTCGACTCGTTGCTTCAATGCTTTGTTCTGTTCCATTAATCCATCATTTGAATGTTCATTTGTTCGACTCTCTACCCTATCCTATCCTAACCTAAGCTATCATAACCTAACCTCATCTCATTTATAACCTGTTCTATCCTATCTTAGCTTAGCATAATTAAATCTTGGTCTAACCTAACCTATAATGACCTAATCTAACTTCATCCAGCTTAAAACTAACCATCTCTACTTGGTACACACACACACACACACACACACTTACTTTAAATACTTAACCAACCAACCAACCATTGCATCACACACACAGGCTTTAAATACTAACCCCCCCCCCCTACACACACACTTAAACTACTAACCAACCACTCACTTGTCCATCTTATCCCTTAATAACGCCTTTACTTCCTTCATCTCTTGTACCATTTCCTTCCATCTCTTGGAATTCTCCTCAATATTCTATTCCATTTGTGTAACCCTTTTAATTTGAAGTTCATATTCTCTTCCTTTCCCTTCACTATCTTTCCCTTCTTCACCTCTCTCTGTTTTATCATCTGATGTTCCTCTCTGCTTAGTATTTCTCCCAGCCATGTTTAGCTAGATTAACTTTCGTCACCGACGCTTTCATTACTTTTTATTTCTTATTTTAACTATCGCCTTTCCTTTTAGCTATAAACTTTTGGAGACAGGATTTCCTCGTCCACTCACCCTTATATTAAACTTTACCAGGTGAGCCAAGTAGAGAATGTAGCAGGGCTCCACTTATGGTCTTCAAAATATCCCCAAGCCCACAGACCAATACACAAACACGTTCACGTATTACCACTGTCACCCACTACTACTGTGTGTGTGTGTGTGTGTGTGTGTGTGTGTGTGTGTGTGTGTATAAGAGAGAGAAAACGTGTGTGTGTGTGTTTATAAGAGAAAGAGAACGTGTGTGTGTTTATAAGAGAAAGAGAACGTGTGTGTGTGTATAAGAGAGAGAGAACGTGTGTGTGTGTGTGTGTGTGTAAGAGAGATAGAACATGTGTGTGTGTGTTTAAGAGAGATAGAACGTGTGTGTGTATTTATAAGAGAGAGAACGTGTGTGTGTGTGTGTGTGTAAGAGAGAGAGAACGTGTGTGTGTGTGTGTAAGAGAGAAACCGTGTGTGTGTGTGTGTGTATAAGAGAGAGAGAACGTGTGTGTGTGTGTGTGTGTGTGTAAGAGAGAGAGAAAATGTGTGTGTGTGTGTATTTATAAGAGAGAGAGAGAACGTGTGTGTGTGTGTGTATAAGAGAGAGAGAATTTGTGTGTGTGTGTGTTTATAAGAGAAAGAGAACGTGTGTGTGTGTATAAGAGAGAGAGAAAACGTGTGTGTGTGTGTGTGTATAAGAGAGATAGAACGTGTGTGTGTGTGTGTGTGTGTGTATAAGAGCGAGAAAACGTGTGTGTGTGTGTAAGAGAGAGAGAGAGAAAACGTGTGTGTGTGTATATAAAAGAGATAGAACGTGTTTGTGTGTGTATAAGAGAGAGAGAACTTCATCATCTTGGTCAATACCCACGTTTTATATCATCAAGTCTAAACTTACATATTCTCCAAATGTCTATTCTCCTGTGTGTGTGTTTTTCTTTTCTTTGTTTATAGAATAATGTTGTTAATGATGAGTTCTTTATTCCTTCTATGTATGTATGAATCACGTCACCCTCACTCTCCATCACAGATACAAAATACTTTAATAAACAAAGGAGGACTGATAATAAAACACTGAACTGCTACAAATTCAAACTCTTTGTGTTTATTAAATCACAGGTTACAATCAAAGCAAATAATTCCAACAAATTATTGCCACCAACATTAGGCCATAATTAATTTTAACTCATCTGGCATTATTTCCTGACATACTTTGGGTGAATCAAGGCATTCCAATGTACCCAAAGTATAGGCTACTATCTCATTAAAATACAGCTTATATTCAAAGTACAAAAAGCAGTAAAGGTGTGTGTGTGTGTGTGTGTGTGTGTCAGTCCAACTACACTGTGTGAGAATCACTCAGTCATTTTATTTTAGATTTAGAACACACACACACACACACATTTTCTCTTGCTCCCTCTCTCTCTCATACAAGAGACAAAAACACACCAACTCTCTCTCTCTCTCTCTCTCTCTCTCTCTCTCTCACACACACAAGAAACAAAAACCTAAGTACACACACACACACACACACACACACATAATAAAAACATCAGCATATACAACATCAGTAAGCATCAATAAGCAATAAATGATACACATTCGGTTACATTGAAACATACAGTGTTCCTTAGTTGATAAACTTCCAATTAATAGGTTAAGTACCATCGTTTACTTTAATACAAGCAGCTATACACTACTTAAAACAATAACACACACTCACAGACAGACACACACACACACACACACGTTAAGTATCATAATTTAATTTAATACAAGCAGCTATACACTACTTAAAACAATAACACACACACGTTAAGTACCATCGTTTAATTTAATACAAGCAGCTATACACTACTTAAAACAATAACACACACACGTTAAGTACCATCGTTTAATTTAATACAAGCAGCTATACACTACTTAAAACAATAACATTACATGTGAACATGAAAACATTAGACAGCAAATTGTTATAAAGTTACATAAATTATATGTGGATGATTATTAATGACCACGACTGTACATAGGGTTGATTCCACAGTGGTTCGTATTGGTTTGTAAGCATGCGAACGAAAGATCTTAGCCGTGTAAATGCCTTTTTGCTGAATTATTTAATGAGTTTGGTGAGTAAACTATGCTGTGATCATCATTATCTAACTGTTTGATAGATATTGTGAATGTGGATACTCAGCTTTAGGTAAATAATAATTCCTTACAAGTATGGTTTGTTAGGAAGATAAACAAACGAATATGACTGTGGAATCGACCCTTTATAGTACTGTCAAAACACAACATTTTCCTTCTTGTAACACAACATTTATAGGACAACTAAGTGTGACATTTTAAACACTAGTGTTATGGTCAAAGAAACAAAGTATGATAACTGTCTACTGTAAATTAATTAATTACTTGAAGACAAAACAAGAACATTCTGACACTGTATACCTCTGTTAATTAATTAAGGACCCTGTGATCGTGTATAAGATTGGAGACTTCTGATTCCTCCTGACCATGCCACCAAACAACCTCCTTCCCTATAGGTGTGTGTGTTTCGTGGTAATATTGGAAGGACTAATTTCTCTCCAACTTTTAGACTACATCACTGGATCCCTTAAGGGGGTGCGGGAGTAAGGGACAGGCTTGGGGGGAGGGGGGGTGGACTGGGGGGGTGCGGGAATAGGAGGACAGGCTTTGGGTGGGTAGAAAGCCTGTCCCTTATTCCCACACCTCCCTAACCCCCTCCCAAGCCTATCCCCCTACTCCCGCACCCCCCAAAGCCTTTCCCCCTATTCCCGCGCCTCCTTAAGGGTGAATATTGAATCAATCTGCCAATATGTTGTGACAAGCAAAGAGGAAAATATACATACACCATTATATCAACCTTATTCTTAACACTATATAATTATAATGATGATATAGATGTTGTGTTAATATATTATTAAACAAACCAACCACTACTACTACTACTACCATTACCATCAATACCATCATCACCACTACCACCATCACCACCACCATCACCATCACTACCACCACCATGACCACCACCACCATCACTACCACCACCACCACCATCACTACCACCACCATGACCATCACCACCACCATCACTACCACCACCACCATCACCACCACCACCACCACCACCACCACCATCACCACCACCATCACCATCACCACCACCACCACCACCATCACCATCACCACCACCATCACTACCACCACCACCATCACCACCATCACTACCACCACCACCATCACTACCACCACCACCATCACCACCATCACCACCACAATCACCACCACCACCACCACCACCACCATCACCACCACCATCACCATCACTACCACCACCACGACCACCACCACCATCACTACCACCACCACCATCACCACCACCACCATCACTACCACCACCATGACCATCACCACCACCATCACTACCACCACCACCATCACCACCATCACCACCACAATCACCACCACCACCACCACCACCATCAAAACCATCACCACCACCATCACCATCACCACCACCATCACCACAACCATCACCATCACCACCATCACCACCATCACCACCACCATCACCACCACCACCACCACAACCACCACCACCACCGCAACCATCACCATTACCACCATCACCACCATCACCACCACAATCACCACCACCACCACCACCATCACCACCACCACCACCATCACCACCACCACCACCACCACCACCACCATCACCACCACCACCACCACCACCATCACCACCACCATCACCACCACAATCACCACCACCACCACCACCATCACCACCATCACCACCACCACCACCACCACCACCGCAACCATCACCATCACCACTATCACCACCACCACCACTACAATCATCACCACCACCACCATCACCACCATCACCACCATCATCACCACAACCACCACCACCATCACCACCACCACCATCACCATCATCATCACCACCACCATCACCACCACCACCACCACCACCACAGCAACCATCACCATCACCACCATCACCACCACCACCACCACAATCATCACCACCACCACCACCACCACCACCATCACCACCATCACCACTATCATCACCACAACCACCACCACCACCACCGCAACCATCACCACCACCACCACCATCACCACCACAATCACCACCACCACCACCACCACCACCACCACCATCACCACCACCACCACCACCATCACCACCACCATCACCACCATCACCACCACCATCACCACCATCATCACTACCATCACCACAATCACCACCATCACCACCATCACCACTACCACCATCATCACTACCACCATCACTACCATCATCACCATCACCACTACCACCACCATCACCACCATCACTACCATCATCACTACCATCACTACCATCACCACTACCACCATCATCACTACCACCATCACTGCCATTACCACCACCATCACCACCACCACCATCACCACCATCACTACCATCATCACTACCATCACTACCATCACCACTACCACCACCACCACCATCACGACCATCACCATCACCACCACCACCACCATCACTACCATCACCACCATCACCACCACCACCACCACCACCACCACCACCACCACCATCACTACCATCACTACCATCACCATCACTACCATCACTACCATCACCACTACTACCACCATCATCACTACCAACATCTGGTACTTGTGGTGGTACATAAAGAAGGAGTGCCAGCCTACGACACATTGGAGCAAGGAACAGCATAATGTTAATGTTCACAAACTTAATCCAAGACAAGTATATAATTACAGATATCACCGTGGCCAAGAACAAGGTCACTACTTCCAGCCTCGGTACATACAATGCCACATTCAGGATTTCTGCTTTCCACACCTGGTCACACAACGTTATGTTCTGTGTTGAGTTTGTATCTTGTTCAGAGTCATTTGTCTTGGGTACTATGTCAGATATTTCTTTTTCGATTTCCGTAAT
>JAWQEG010006453.1:47500-62915 GCA_033782935.1 Petrolisthes cinctipes
GGAGAAGAAGGAGAAGGAGAAGAAGGAGAAGAAGGAGAAGAAGGAGAAGGAGAAGGAGAAGAAGGAGAAGGAGAAGAAGGAGAAGAAAGAGAAGGAGAAGAAGTAGAAGGAGGAGAAGGAGAAAGAGAAGGAGAAGGAGGAGAAGGAGAAGGAGAAGGAGAAGGAGAAGAGAAGAAGAAGAAGGAGAAGGAGAAGAAGGAGGAGAAGGAGAAGGAGAAGAAGGAGAAGGAGAAGAAAGAGAAGGAGAAGAAGGAGAAGGAGAAGAAGGAGAAGGAGAAGAAGGAGAAGGAGAAGAAGGAGAAGAAGGAGAAGGAGAAGAAAGAGGAGAAGTAGAAGGAGAAGAAGGAGAAGGAGAAGAAGGAGGAGAAGGAGAAGGAGAAGAAGGAGAAGGAGAAGAAGGAGGAGAAAGAGAAGGAGAAGGAGAAGAAGGAGAAGGAGAAGGAGAAGAAAGAGAAGGAGAAGAAGGAGAAGAAGGAGAAGGAGAAGGAGAAGGAGAAGGAGAAGGAGAAAGAGGAGAAGGAGAAGGAGGAGAAGAAGAAGGAGAACAAAGAGAAGAAGAAGAAGGAGAAGGAGAAGGAGGAGAAGAAGAAGAAGGAGAAGGAGAAGAAGGAGGAGAAGGAGAAGGAGAAGAAGGAGAAGGAGAAGAAAGAGAAGGAGAAGAAGGAGAAGGAGAAGAAGGAGAAGGAGAAGAAGGAGAAGGAGAAGAAGGAGAAGTAGAAGAAGGAGAAGGAGAAGAAAGAGGAGAAGTAGAAGGAGAAGAAGGAGAAGGAGAAGAAGGAGAAGAAGGAGAAGGAGAAGAAAGAGGAGAAGTAGAAGGAGAAGAAGGAGAAGGAGAAGAAGGAGGAGAAGGAGAAGGAGAAGAAGGAGAAGAAGGAGAAGGAGAAGGAGGAGAAGAAGGAGGAGAAGGAGAAGGAGAAGGAGAAGAAGGAGAAGGAGAAGAAGGAGAAAAAGAGGAATGAGAAGGAGGAGAAGGAGAAGGAGAAGGAGAAGAAGGAGAAGAAGAAGAAGGAGAAGGAGAAGAAGGAGAAAGAGAAGAAGGAGAAGGAGAAGAAGGAGAAGAAGGAGAAGGAGAAGAAAGAGGAGAAATAGAAGGAGAAGAAGGAGAAGGAGAAGAAGGAGGAGAAGGAGAAGGAGAAGAAGGAAAAGAAGGAGAAGGAGAAGAAGAAAGAGAAGAAGAAGAAGGAGAAGGAGAAGGAGAAGAAGGAGAAGGAGAAGGAGAAGAAAGAGAAGAAGAAGAAGGAGAAGGAGAAGAAATAGAAGGAGAAAGAGAAGGAGGAGAAGGAGAAGGAGAAGGAGAAAGAGAAGGAGAAAGAGAAAGATAAGAAGGAAAAGGAGCAGGAGAAGGAGAAGAAGGGCAAGGAGAAGGAGAAATAGAAGAAGGAGAAGGAGAAGGAGAATGAGAAGGAGGAGAAGGAAAAGGAGAAGGAGAAAAAGAAGGAGAAGAAGGAGAAGGAGAAGGAGAAGGAGAAGGAGAAGGAGGAGAAGGAGAAGGAGAAGAAGGAGAAGGAGAAGGAGGAGAAGAATAATGAGGAGAAGGGGAAGGAGAAGAAGGAGAAGGAGAAGAAGGAGAAGGAGAAGAAGGAGAAGAAGGAGAAGAAAAAGAAGGAGAAGGAGAAGAAGAATAATGAGGAGAAGGGGAAGGAGAAGAAGGAGAAGGAGAAGAAGGAGAAGGAGAAGAACGAGGAGAAGGAGAAGGAGAAGGAAAAGAAGGAGGAGGAGAAGGAGAAGAAAGAGAAGGAGAAGAAGGAGAAGGAGAAGAAGAAGAATGAGAAGAAGGAGAAGAAGGAGAAGGAGAAGAAGGAGAAGGAGAAGGAGAAGAAGGAGAAGGAGAAGAAGGAGAAGAAAGAGAAGGAGAAGAAGTAGAAGGAGGAGAAGGAGAAAGAGAAGGAGAAGGAGGAGAAGGAGACGGAGAAGGAGAAGGAGAAGGAGAAGGAGAAGAGAAGAAGAAGAAGGAGAAGGAGAAGAAGGAGGAGAAGGAGAAGGAGAAGAAAGAGAAGGAGAAGAAAGAGAAGGAGAAGAAGGAGAAGAAGAAGGAGAAAGAGAAGAAGGAGAAGAAGGAGAAGGAGAAGAAAGAGGAGAAGTACAAAGGAATACAAAGGAATACAAAGGACATTCAAACAGCAACAGACCTACTGGTCCTTACGAGGCTGCTTGATTTTGCTATTCTATCTAACCTACAAGAGTGAGGGAAAGTATAGCAAAGAAGAAGGCTCCTCCCCACCCACCACTCTCTCCAGCCGAAGCTGGCAGGAAATGAAAAGATACCATGTTGTATGGAAAAACTAACATGGAATTTATATAGGACAGCAGGAAGGTTCTTACACTATGTCTTAAAATACAGTACATTTTTATATATATGACATAAAATTATTCGTGTAATACAGTACTAGCTAGCTATAAATATACCAGTGGTCTGTACTCCGCCTGGCTTACCCAGGCCCTACACTCTATGCTACGAATACTATTAACGTGGTGAGTCTGTGACTGTTCTACTCTTGTCGGAGTATATATAATAAGTGAACTGCGGTTATGTTACTAATCTTATTCGAGTGTGAATAGTTGGAGGTTCGGGTTATTTGCTAGATACTTGTCTAAGTGACTTTTGAACGACTATATTGTTGCACAGTTTATAACAGCAGAGGGCAGTCGGTTCCAAATGTTTACGATACGATTAAAAAAGAAAAATTTAGCTTCATTCTTGTTAAAACGCTTCCCGACGATCTTTAGCCCATTATTCCTGGTAATATTTCTGTTGTCGATGCTGATGTAATTACTGGCATTTAAATTACTGAAACCTTTGAATATTTTGAAGACTTCTATAAGGTCTCCTCTTAGTCGCCGTTTGCTGAGGCTATATAGATTTAATTCCTTCAGTCGCTCCTCATAGGGCTTATTTCGTAATCTACGGATCATTTTAGTTATTCTGCGTTGTACTCTCTCTAGTTTTTCGATGTCTTTCTTATAGTACGGGGACCACATCTGTACACAGTATTCGAGGTGAGGACGTACGAGTGAGTTATATAATGTAATAATAATATCTTCTGATTTAAATTCAAAAGTTCTACCGATAAATCCTATGAGTTTGTTTGCCGTTTTCACTACTTCTGAGCACTGCTGTCCAGGTTTTAAGTCATTTGTTATTGTGACACCGAGGTCTCGTTCCATATTTACGCTTGAGAGTTGAACGTTATTCATAGTGTATTGTACTTTACTGTTATCGTTTCCAATATGAAGAACTTTGCACTTTTCTACATTGAAATACATTTGCCACTCATTTGCCCAGTCTACCAAAGTGTCCAAATCACGCTGTAAGGTTTGCCACTCTTCTCTGGAGGTTACTTTACTCGCTAGTTTTGTGTCGTCTGCAAATTTTGATGTCTTACAAGTGAGCCCATTATCTATATCATTAATATAAATTATAAAAAGGATGGGCCCCAATACTGATCCCTGAGGAACTCCACTTTGAACATTACGCCAGTCAGATGCTATCCCATTAATTACTACTCGTTGTTTACGCTCTGACAGCCAGTCTTCAAGCCATGCCTGGACTTTCCCCATAATACCGTGTGCGCCGAGTTTTCTTATCAATCGCTTGTGGGGGACCTTGTCAAATGCTTTTTGGAAATCTAGGTAAATTACGTCCACAGATCTCGACTCATCATGCATGTTATGAACGTCATAGAAAAAATCTAATAGGTTTGTGAGGCAGGACCGTCTATTTCGAAAACCGTGTTGCGAGTCTTTGATTATGCCATTTTCTTCTAGGAACTTTACCATTTTGTCCCTGATAATGGTTTCCATTAGTTTACAGACTACCGATGTTAGGCTTATTGGTCGATAATTACCGGGTAGTGACTTAATTCCTTTCTTAAATATAGGTGTTACGTTAGCTGTTTTCCATTCGCTTGGTACTTTCCCCTGTTTTTAATGATTTCTTAAATATAACAGAAAGTGGCTTGGCTAACTCGAACTTCGCTTCCTTCAAGATTCTCGGGGAAATTTTATCTGGTCCCGGTGTTTTATTTACATTGATGGCATTTATAGCACTTATAATGTTACTTTCATCAAGTTCGCAGTTATCTAGACTTATGTCATTTACTTGTACGGTCGGGACTGGTAGTGCTTCTGTTGTATTTTCTTCATTGAATACTGATGCAAAATAATCATTTAGTATGGTAGCCATTTCTACTTCATTATCGGTATATTCGTCATTGTTATTTGCAAGTGGACCAATTACTGAAGTTAGCACTTTCTTTTTTCTTATGTAACTATAGAATTCCTTCGGGTTTGATTTACTAAGTTTTGCAATATGATTCTCTAACTCTTTCTTACTTTGTTTGATTTGCTTTTTAATTATTCGTCTAAGTCTGTCGAATTCCTGCTTATCTGACTCGTCTTGTGTTTCTTTAAATTTTCTATGGGCTCGTTTTTTAGCTAATAGGTTCGTGTGAATCTCGTTATTCCACCATTTGGGTTTAAAATTTCCCGGTGAACGTCTATCACGGTACGGTATACATGATTTCACAGCACAATTTAGGTTATTTACAAATAATTCCCATGAGGCGTTGATGTCTGGGGCTTCTGTTACAGCAGTCCAATCTGTGTTACCTAAGGTACATCTTAGTTTATTAAAGTTCGCCCTTTTAAAATTAGGTACTTTTTCTGTGCTCGCGTTTTCTTCTGTCTTTGATATATTAATTTCAAATGTTATAATTCTGTGATCGCTAGAACTAAATTCATGTCCGACTTTAACATCCTTAACTAAGTTGTCATTGGTAGTAAGAATTATATCTAGGATATTGTTTCCTCTCGTAGGAAACGTTACACGTTGGCTTAGTGCACTTTCGTTTAAATTTGTGTACAAATCGTGGCCAGAATGTGAAATTAAATTATCACCCCACTTCTGTACTGGTAGGTTAAAATCGCCAAAAATTATACAATCATCCTCGCAACAGATTTCAGCTAAACTGTCGTAGAGAACTGAATCGGTGTTTGTTGATTGATTAGGTGGTCTATATATGAGGCCCAATATTGTTTTGCATGAACGGTGTCGTAATTGTATATAGCATGCGTCTATATTATCTATTTCTGGCCTATTCACTCGTAGCGGGTGAAGACTACTTTTTACATACAAAATTACACCACCTCCTTTACGAACTGTTCTTTCGTTACTAAATATGTTATATCCTGGTATGGCATATTCTGCTAGGTAATCTCTACAGGCTGTATTTATCCAGGATTCCACGATGCCAATTATATCATAATTTTCTGTACTTACTAAGGCTTCTAGGTCGGTAAATTTATTACGTATACTCCGTGCATTGAAAAAACAGACTGTCGTCGATGTCGAGTTGTATGAGGGTTTATTGTTTACGTTACGGGCGTTGTGTTCGGCTGTGCTGCGTTTTTTGATCTGTAGTTTTGAACAGCATCATTTAGTAGTCTACCGAGACGTGCTGCCCCAACACCGTTTAGGTGTAGTCCGTCTTTTTGGAAGAGAATAGGATTATTATAAAAATTGTCCCAATGGTCGATGAATTCTATTCCTTCCTGTGAACAAAGTGTCTTTAATCGGCTGTTCGTACTATACGCCAGGTTATAAAACCTGTTGTCTGCATTTATCCTCGGCAGGATCCCGGAAATTATGATGTGATTAGAGTTATTCTTGTATCGTCGAATGGCTTCTCGGTATTTTTCCATTAGTTCTTCTGATCTTGTCCGCTTGAGGTCGTTTGTTCCCGTATGAAGAATGAAGCATGTGTTGTTGGTGGCATTCACAGTAATGTCTTGGTGGGCCGCGGTGATGTCGTCAATACCTGCTCCTGGTATACAATAACGTTTACGGTTATTTGGGGCTCTACCACAGAACTCTTCCAGTTGACCACGGATTATGGAGTCCCCAATTAATCGGGTTTCTTCCTCATCCTCCATGGGCTCAGTCAGTACCTGGTATCGGTTGGAAGTTATTATTGGTAAGTAGGTTCTGGGAGCAGTCACCTGTCTCGTTTCGCTTTTGTTTGTCCCGGTGGACAAACGTGGTGAGTTGGTTGGTTGGGTGGCAACATGTGTAGGGGCGGGTGTAGGTGTGGAGATAGGAGCGGTAGGGGTCGTGATCCCAGGGGCATTGGTAATAATCCGATGTGGGCGGGTTAATGGCGTGAGACGGGTGGGTGTAGCATGTGTGCCTCTGGTTACCAGTGAATAGAGTGGAGGTTCTTCTTGCATACCCGTAGCTATGTTTAATGAGACAAACTCCTGTAGTGAGTCATACTTCCTTTTCAACTGGCGATTTTCTTCTCTTGTTTCCTCGACTATCTTCATCATCTCGCAGAGCCGACAAATAGGGGAGGAGAAGTAATCAGTGAAGTACTGACCCGCGAATCTCCCGTTGCACGCGTTGCAAGGTTTGAGGTTTGAAGGCATCTTATAGATTGGGAGAGAAAACAGCAACGAAAGGAGTGGGATGGGGGAGGCAGAGAAAGGGAGGGGACGTGGGAGAGGTTAGGGGTGAAGTTGTAGAGGGGGGAAGGAGTGTAGCCTGTATGTCCCAGGGGGCACAGGATGGGTGAGGTCAGTATGGGAGAGGGAGGGAAAGTAGGGTTGGGGGCGAGGTCAGGTGAGGTCACAGGTATAGAGCCGAAAAGGCACAGGTGAGGTGAGGTAGGGTACAGGGATTAGGCACGCCTTGGGTTGGAATTTCTCTACGTCGCCAGAATAAACGATAATAAAGACAATTTGACCAAATTAATATAACGTGTGCTAGATTTGAATACTTCAGAACCACGCAGCATAGACGTTAAATAACAAAACTAATTAATACGTCGCCAGTATAAACGATAATAACGACAATTTGACCAATTTAATATAACGTGTGCTGGGTTTGAATACTTCAGAACCACGCAGCATAGACGTTAAATAACAAAACTAATTAATACAACGTGCGCTTTCTAGGACTTTCGAGTAGAAAGTAGAAGGAGAAGAAGGAGAAGGAGAAGAAGGAGAAGAAGGAGAAGGAGAAGAAGGAGAAGAAGGAGAAGGAGAAGAAGGAGGAGAAAGAGAAGGAAAAGGAGAAGAAGGAGAAGGAGAAGGAGAAGAAAGAGAAGGAGAAGAAGGAGAAGAAGGAGAAGGAGAAGGAATACAAAGGAATACAAAGGACATTCAAACAGCAACAGACCTACTGGTCCTTACGAGGCTGCTTGATTTTGCTATTCTATCTAACCTACAAGAGTGAGGGAAAGTATAGCAAAGAAGAAGGCTCCTCCCCACCCACCACTCCCTCCAGCCGAAGCTGGCAGGAAATGAAAAGATACCATGTAGTATGGAAAAACTAACATGGAATTTATATAGGACAGCAGGAAGGTTCTTACACTATGTCTTAAAATACAGTACATTTTTATATATATGACGTAAAATTATTCGTGTAATACAGTACTAGCTAGCTATAAATATACCAGTGGTCTGTACTCCGCCTGGCTTACCCAGGCCCTACACTCTATGCTACGAATACTATTAACGTGGTGAGTCTGTGACTGTTCTACTCTTGTCAGAGTAGAACTGCGGTTATGTTACTAATCTTATTCGAGTGTGAATAGTTGGAGGTTCGGGTTATTTGCTAGATACTTGTCTAAGTGACTTTTGAACGACTATATTGTTGCACAGTTTATAACAGCAGAGGGCAGTCGGTTCCAAATGTTTACGATACGATTAAAAAAGAAAAATTTGGCTTCATTTGTGTTAAAACGTTTCCCGACGATCTTTAGCCCATTATTCCTGGTAATATTTCTGTTGTCGATGCTGAAGTAATTACTGGCATTTAAATTACTGAAACCTTTGAATATTTTGAAGACTTCTATAAGGTCTCCTCTTAGTCGCCGTTTGCTGAGGCTATATAGATTTAATTCCTTCAGTCGCTCCTCATAGGGCTTATTTCGTAATCTACGGATCATTTTAGTTATTCTGCGTTGTACTCTCTCTAGTTTTTCGATGTCTTTCTTATAGTACGGGGACCACATCTGTACACAATATTCGAGGTGAGGACGTACGATTGAGTTATATAATGTAATAATAATATCTTCTGATTTAAATTCAAAAGTTCTACCGATAAATCCTATGAGTTTGTTTGCTGTTTTCACTACTTCTGAGCACTGCTGTCCAGGTTTTAAGTCATTTGTTATTGTGACACCGAGGTCTCGTTCCATATTTACGCTTGAGAGTTGAACGTTATTCATAGTGTATTGTACTTTACTGTTATCGTTTCCAATATGAAGAACTTTGCACTTTTCTACATTGAAATACATTTGCCACTCATTTGCCCAGTCTACCAAAGTGTCCAAATCACACTGCAAGGTTTGCCACTCTTCTCTGGAGGTTACTTTACTCGCTAGTTTTGTGTCGTCTGCAAATTTTGATGTCTTACAAGTGAGCCCATTATCTATATCATTAACATAAATTATAAAATGGATGGGCCCCAATACTGATCCCTGAGGAACTCCACTTTGAACATTACGCCAGTCAGATGCTATCCCATTAATTACTACTCGTTGTTTACGCTCTGACAGCCAATCTTCAAGCCATGCCTGGACTTTCCCCATAATACCGTGTGCGCCGAGTTTTCTTATCAATCGCTTGTGGGGGACCTTGTCAAATGCTTTTTGGAAATCTAGGTAGATTATGTCCACAGATCTCGACTCATCATGCATGTTATGAACGTCATAGAAAAAATCTAATAGGTTTGTGAGGCAGGACCGTCTATTTCGAAAACCGTGTTGCGAGTCTTTGATCATGTCATTTTCTTCTAGGAACTTTACCATTTTGTCCCTGATAATGGTTTCCATTAGTTTACAGACTACCGATGTTAGGCTTATTGGTCGATAATTACCGGGTAGTGACTTAATTCCTTTCTTAAATATAGGTGTTACGTTAGCTGTTTTCCATTCGCTTGGTACTTTCACCGTTATTAATGATTTCTTAAATATAACGGAAAGTGGCTTGGCTAACTCGAACTTCGCTTCCTTCAAGATTCTCGGGGAAATTTTATCTGGTCCCGGTGTTTTATTTACATTGATGGCATTTATAGCACTTATAATGTTACTTTCATCAAGTTCGCAGTTATCTAGACTTATGTCATTTACTTGTACGGTCGGGACTGGTAGTGCTTCTGTTGTATTTTCTTCATTGAATACTGATGCAAAATAATCATCTAGTATGGTAGCCATTTCTACTTCATTATCGGTCTATTCGTCATTGTTATTTGCAAGTGGACCAATTACTGAAGTTAGCACTTTCTTTTTTCTTATGTAACTATAGAATTCCTTCGGGTTTGATTTACTAAGTTTTGCAATATGATTTTCTAACTCTTTGTTACTTTGTTTGATTTGCTTTTTAATTATTCGTCTAAGTCTGTCGAATTCCTGCTTATCTGACTCGTCTTGTGTTTCTTTAAATTTTTTATGGGCTCGTTTTTTGGCTAATAGGTTCGTGTGAATCTCGTTATTCCACCATTTGGGTTTAAATTTTCCCGGTGAACGTCTATCACGGTACGGTATACATGATTTCACAGCACAATTTAGGTTATTTACAAATAATTCCCATGAGGCGTTGATGTCTGGGGCTTCTGTTACAGCTGTCCAATCTGTGTTACCTAAGGTAGATCTTAGTTTATTAAAGTTCACCCTTTTAAAATTTGGTACTTTTTCTGTGCTCGCGTTTTCTTCTGTCTTTGATATATTAATTTCAAATGTTATAATTCTGTGATCGCTAGAACTAAATTCATGTCCGACTTTAACATCCTTAACTAAGTTGTCATTGGTAGTAAGAATTATATCTAGGATATTGTTTCCTCTCGTAGGAAACGTTACACGTTGGCTTAGTGCACTTTCGTTTAAATTTGTGTACAAATCGTGGCCAGAATGTGAAATTAAATTATCACCCCACTTCTGTACTGGTAGGTTAAAATCGCCAAAAAGTATACAATCATCCTCGCAACAGATTTCAGCTAAACTGTCGTAGAGAACTGAATCGGTGTTTGTTGATTGATTAGGTGGTCTATATATGAGGCCCAATATTGTTTTGCATGAACGGTGTCGTAATTGTATATAGCATGCGTCTATATTATCTATTTCTGGCCTATTCACTCGTAGCGGGTGAAGACTACTTTTTACATACAAAATTACACCACCTCCATTACGAACTGTTCTTTCGTTACTAAATATGTTATATCCTGGTATGGCATATTCTGCTAGGTAATCTCTACAGGCTGTATTTATCCAGGATTCCACGATGCCAATTATATCATAATTTTCTGTACTTACTAAGGCTTCTAGGTTGGTAAATTTATTATGTATACTCCGTGCATTGAAAAAACAGACTGTCGTCGATGTCGAGTTGTATGAGGGTTTATTGTTTACGTTACGGGCGTTGTGTTCGGCTGTGCTGCGTTTTTTGATCTGTATTTTTGAACAGCATCATTTAGTAGTCTACCGAGACGTGCTGCCCCAACACCGTTTAGGTGTAGTCCGTCTTTTTGGAAGAGAATAGGATTATTATAAAAATTGTCCCAATGGTCGATGAATTCTATTCTTTCCTGTGAACAAAGTGTCTTTAATCGGCTGTTCGTACTATACGCCAGGTTATAAAACCTGTTGTCTGCATTTATCCTCGGCAGGATCCCGGAAATTATGATGTGATTAGAGTTATTCTTGTATCGTCGAATGGCTTCTCGGTATTTTTCCATTAGTTCTTCTGATCTTGTCCGCTTGAGGTCGTTTGTTCCCGTATGAAGAATGAAGCATGTGTTGTTGGTGGCATTCACAGTAATGTCTTGGTGGGCCGCGGTGATGTCGTCAATACCTGCTCCTGGTATACAATAACGTTTACGGTTATTTGGGGCTCTACCACAGAACTCTTCCAGTTGACCACGGATTATGGAGTCTCCAATTAATCGGGTTTCTTCCTCATACTCCATGGGCTCAGTCAGTACCTGGTATCGGTTGGAAGTTATTATTGGTAAGTAGGTTCTGGGAGCAGTCACCTGTCTAGTTTCGCTTGTGTTTGTCCCGGTGGACAAACGTGGTGAGTTGGTTGGTTGGGTGGCAACATGTGTAGGGGCGGGTGTAGGTGTGGAGATAGGAGCGGTAGGGGTCGTGATCCCAGGCGCATTGGTAATAATCCGATGTGGGCGGGTTAATGGCGTGAGACGGGTGGGTGTAGCATGTGTGCCTCTGGTTACCTGTGAATAGAGTGGAGGTTCTTCTTGCATACCCGTAGCTATGTTCAATGAGACAAATTCCTGTAGTGAGTCATTCTTCCTTTTCAACTGGCGATTTTCTTCTCTTGTTTCCTCGACTATCTTCATCATCTCGCAGAGCCGACAAATAGGGGAGGAGAAGTAATCAGTGAAGTACTGACCCGCGAATCTACCGTTGCACGCGTTGCAAGTTTTGAGATTTGAAGGCATCTTATAGATTGGGAGACGGGGATAGAAAACAGCAATGAAAGGAGTGGGATGGGGGAGGCAGAGAAAGGGAGGGGAGTGGGCGAAGTGAAAGGGGACGTGGGAGAGGTAGGGGTGAAGTTGTAGAGGGGGGAAGGAGTGTAGCCTGTATGTCCCAGGGGGCACAGGATGGGTGAGGTCAGTATGGGAGAGGGAGGAAAAGGAGGGTTGGGGGCGAGGTCAGGTGAGGTCACAGGTATAGAGCCGGAAAGGCACAGGTGAGGTGAGGTAGGGTACAGGGATTAGGCACTCCTTGGGTTGGAATTTCTCTACGTCGCCAGAATAAACGATAATAACGACAATTTGACCAAATTAATATAACGTGTGCTGGATTTGAATACTTCAGAACCACGCAGCATAGACGTTAAATAACAAAACTAATTAATACAACGTGCGCTTTCTAGGACTTTCGAGAGGTCGCCTGACTATTAAACCAATAAGTATCGCTAGGAGGCCGTATTTGTTTCAGAGGTTGGACAAAGGTGTGTAGGGAAAAAGAAGGCAGAGAATGGGAGAGGGGGGGGGGCGGAGTGAGAGCGGGCACAGGACGGGTTAGGTGAGGTGAGGTGGGAGTGGTGGAGGGGGTAAGAAGTAAAGGAGGGACAGGTACGGGGTAGAGCAGGGTGAGGTGGGACAAAGGTGTGTAGGGATAAAAATGGATTAGTGACAGGAGGGTAGGTCAGGTAGTATCTATGGAGCGTTAGTGCAAGATTTTAATAACAATAAATATATATATTTTTTCTTTTAAAGATAGTTAGCAAATTAAATATATAGCGTACCGAAAACACGGGTTTACACACCCACGAGAATGGAAATATGCAAAACGAGCAAGGAAAGTACTGGCGAACAATTAAGTGTGAATAAGCTCTCTAGGGTCTTGTGGGCTGAGTCAAGGACAGTGGTTCCCTAGGGAGAGTTTCTACTGTTCCAGACAGTCTTTACAGTTACAACGATACGAATAAACGAGTATGCTATACACAACAAAGAAAGAATGGAATATATATAAAGATAACTGATGTACACTTTACATAGATGACTAAAAGTTAAGCAGGGAGGGTTTCTCTATGTTACGACAGCAAACTTCTACTAATTATCTGGGTAAATAATAATAATGGAAGGAGAGAAATCTGAAACAGTAATATTCAGCTTAAATGGTTAATAAATATACTAAAGAATCAACGTAGGAATCTAATAGGAAATTATGCAATTTATATCTCTAGTTTGCTAATAGGAGAGAAGAGACTAGGATATAATTCACTAATTGTGTACTCAACACTTCTGTTGAACTGTTGGCTATCCAAGGTCGGCGAGGGGTCACGGGAGCGGAAGGTGTTGACCCTATGGTATCTCAGTGACGACTGATGGTATCTCAGTGACGACGAGAAGAAGGAGAAGGAGGAAAAGGAGAAGGAGAAGAAGGAGAAGGAGAAGAAAAAGAAGGAGCAGAAGGAGAAGAAGGAGAAGGAGAAGAAGGAGGAGAAGGAGAAGGAGAAGGAAAAGAAAGAGAAGGAGAAGAAGGAGAAGGAGAAGAAGGAGAAGGAGAAGAAGGAGAAGGAGAAGAAGGAGGAGAAGGAGAAGGAGAAGGAGAAGGAGGAGAAGGAGAAGGAGAAGAAGGAGAAGGAGAAGAAGGAGAAGGAGAAGAAGGAGAAGAAGGAGAAGGAGAAGGAGGATAAGGAAAAGGAGAAGGAGAAAAAGAAGGAGGAGAAGGAGAAGGAGAAGGAGAAGGAGAAGAAGGAGAAGGAGAAGGAAAAGGAAAAGAAGGAGAAGGAGAAGGAGGAGAAGGAGAAGGAGAAGAAGGAGAAGGAGAAGGAGGAGAAGGAGAAGGAGAAGGAGGAGAAGGAGAAGGAGAAGGAGAAGGAAAAGGAAAAGAAGGAAAAGGAGAAGGAGAAGGAGGAGAAGGAAAAGGAGAAGAAGGAGAAGGAGAAGGAGGAGAAGAAGGAGAAGAAGGAGAAGAAGGCGAAGGAGAAGAAGAAGAAGAAGAAGAATGAGAAGAAGGGGAAGGAGAAGAAGGAGAAGGAGAAGAAGGAGAAGGAGAAGAAGGAGAAGTAGAAGAAGGAGAAAAAGGAGAAGGAGAAGAAGTAGAAGGAGGAGAAGGAGAAGGAGAAGGAGGAGAAGGAGAAGGAGAAGGAGAAGGAGAAGGAGGAGAAGGAGAAGGAGAAGGAGAAGGAAAAGGAGGAGAAGGAGAAGGAGAAGAAGGAGGAGAAGGAGAAGGAGGAGAAGGAGAAGGAGAAGAAAGAGAAGGAGAAGAAGGAGAAGGAGAAGAAGGAGAAGGAGAAGAAGGAGAAGGAGAAGAAGGAGGAGAAGGAGAAGGAGAAGGAGAAGAAGGAGAAGGAGAAGAAGGAGAAGGAGAAGAAGGAGAAGGAGAAGAAGGGGAAGAAGGAGAAGAAGGAGAAGGAGAAGAAGGAGGAGAAGGAGAAGGAGAAGGAGAAGAAGGAGAAGGAGAAGAAAGAGAAGGAGAGGAAGGAGAAGGTTAAGAAGGAGAAGGAGAAGAAGGAGAAGGAAAAGGAGGAGAAGGAGAAGGAGAAGGAGGAGAAGAAGAAGGAGAAGAAGGAGAAGGAGAAGAAGGAGAAAGAGAAAGAGAAGGAGGAGAAGGAGAAGGAGAAGGAGAAGGAGAAGGAGAAAGAGAAGGATAAGAAGGAGAAGGAGAAGGAGAAGGAGAAGGAGGAGAAGGAGAAGAAGGAGAAGGAGAAGTAGAAGGAGAAGGAGGAGAAGGAGAAGAAGGAGAAGGAGAAGAAGGAGAAGGAGAAGACGGAGAAGATGCAGAAGGAGAAGAAGGAAAAGGAGAAGAAGGAGAAAGAGATGAAGGAGAAGGAGAAGAAGGAGAAGGAGAAGGAGAAGGAGAAGGAGAAGGAGAAGAAGGAGAAAAGGAGAAGGAGAAGTAGAAGGAGAAGGAGAAGAAGGAAAAGGAGAAGGAGAAGAAGGAGAAAGAGAAGGAGAAGAAGGAGAAGGAGAAGAAGAAGAATGAGGAGAAGGGGAAGGAGAAGAAGGAGAAGGAGAAGAAGGAGAAGGAGAAGAACGAGGAGAAGGAGAAGGAAAAGAAGGAGAAGGAGAAGGAGAAGAAAGAGAAGAAGAAGAAGGAGAAAGAGAAGAAGGAGAAGAAGAAGAATGAGAAGAAGGAGTAGAAGGATAAGGAGAAGAAGGAGAAGGAGAAGAAGAAGGAGAAGAAGGAGAAGGAGAAGAAGGAGAAAGAGAAGGAGAAGAAGGAGAAGAAGGAGAAGGAGAAGAAGGAGAAGAAGAAGAATGAGAAGAAGGAGGAGAAGGAGAAGGAGAAGAAGGAGAAGGAGAAGAAGAAGGAGAAGAGGGAGAAGGAGAAGAAGGAGAAGGAGAAGGAGAAGAAGGAGAAGGAGAAGAAGGAGAAGAAAGAGAAGTAGAAGTAGAAGGAGGAGAAGGAGAAAGAGAAGGAGAAGGAGGAGAAGGAGAAGGAGAAGGAGAAGGAGAAGAGAAGAAGAAGAAGGAGAAGGAGAATAAGGAGGAGAAGGAGAAGGAGAAGAAGGAGAAGGAGAAGAAAGAGAAGGAGAAGAAGGAGAAGGAGGAGAAGGAGAAGGAGAAGGAGAAGGAGAAGGAGAAGAAGGAGAAGGAGAAGAAGGAGGAGAAGGAGAAGGTGGAGAAGGAGAAGGAGAAGAAGGAGAAGAAGGAGAAGGAGAAGAAGGAGGAGAAGGAGAAGGAGAAGAAGGAGAAGGAGAAGAAGGAGAAGAAGGAGAAGGAGAAGAAGGAGGAGAAGGAGAAGGAATACAAAGGAATACAAAGGACATTCAAACAGCAACAGACCTACTGGTCCTTACGAGGCTGCTTGATTTTGCTATTCTATCTAACCTACAAGAGTGAGGGAAAGTATAGCAAAGAAGAAGGCTCCTCCCCACCCACCACTCTCTCCAGCCGAAGCTGGCAGGAAATGAAAAGATACCATGTTGTATGGAAAAACTA